>SJOL01006421.1:288337-372814 GCA_004794785.1 Opisthorchis felineus | reverse complement strand
CATATGTACAGACGACCCACAATCTTGGTATTCCTCGACTTCAAGGGTGCGTTCGATTCTGTCGATCGGTCAGTGCTGTTAACTACACTTGCTCAACAGGGTATGCCCCAGAAGTTTGTAAACATAATCCGATCTCTATATTCTCATACTTCTGGGCCGGTGAGAGTATGCGGTGAGCTCTCGAAAAGCTTCCCTACAAAAAGTGGTGTACGACAAGGATGTCCACTCTCTCCGTTCTTGTTCAACTTCATCATTGATGAGATAATGAGGCAAACGCTGGAAGGTCTTCGGAACCCCGGTGTTGAAATTAATACTGGTGAGAACCTTGTCAATCTGGAGTACGCAGACGACATCGCCTTCATCTTAGAATACGAAGCACAAGCCCTGTTGACCACCATCACATCATCTTTCAGCACGTGTCTAGCACCTACAGAGTTCAGAATCACGCTTCATAGCGTGCAGTCTCTGAACACGCCGCTTACAATTCAAGGAGAAGCACAGGAGATTTTGGGGAAATTTTACATACTTCGGTAATTCTATTAGCTTTGATGGAAGTGTGTCTGATGAAGTCGGCGCACGAATCTCAAAGGCCCGAGTCACGTTTGTGAAATTTCGTCACTTGCGGCGTCAAAGAGGCATTTCTTTGGGTCTAAAGGGTCGCGTGTACCAGGCTACAGTAAGGGCTGTATTGTTGCATGGTTGTGAAAAATGGCCTTTGCGGACACATGATGTGAGGTGTCTTCAGGTTTTTGACCACCGATGCCTCAGAATCGCTGCTGGTTTCGGATGGTGTCTACGAATTTGTAACGAGGTTCAGCAGGTACTTCAATCACGGAAAACATCCAGCTCCATCAACAACGGTGGCTCGGTCATATGCTACGTGTGGAGAAACAGCGTCTACTGAGACGAGTTATGTTCTCCGTGCCTCCTTCAGAATGGCGAAAACCGCGAGGTCGACGGCGTGTGACTTATCAGAAGGGCGTGAGAGATTCCGAAGAGTTTGGGTGTTGTTGGTGTGGTACATTTTCCATGACCCCTCATGCGCTAGGCTGGAAACATTGCAAGAAATGGCGGTTGGTCGACATCAGTGGAGTTCGTGCTGTCAATTTCTTTCCAGATTGTCTGACTGAGCGTTTGGAGATGTAGGCACCTCAGAATGCGTGCGATAGACCAGTACCAGGTCCCGTCCTTTACCCACTCTTTTCTCTCCTCATTCTAAAGCTTCATATGTGGCCTAATAAACCTTGTGGTTGTACGGCAGTGAAGCATGACTGTGAACACTGATGTTGCTATCTCCTATGACTGACGATGATTGGTCACCTCCTTATGAGACTCGCTTTCAAGATCAACTGCTGAAGCTTCCACAATCGTGCAGTCAACCTGAATATCGAGATGTTTAGCAATGTTCAGCCCTTCTAGGTCCTACCGTGCGATCATCATTGCTGTCATTCTACTCCTGATGCGAACTTTCCCAAAGGACCCAGTGGTTCTTTTTTCACTCTTCTTCACCTACTGCTTCTCCAGAAAAGGGGTCCTTACAAATCAAAGTCCACAAAATGCGTGCATTTAGGATGATTGACTTTCTGCTTCGAACATGCAAATACGTCGTCCTAACCTGAATTCCCTCACATATCTCTCCTTGAACCATTTCAATCAAAACCTAAATGTCCCATCGACGTCCCTTTCTTAAGCGACAACCTGCACGCAGTTTCTCACCGTTGCACAGCTCGCCCTATTTTCCACTTCTCCGAACAGTAATTTAAGATAATAGTCGTTCAGCTGTAACACCCTTTCGGTGCCTAGCTGCCATGCCACCCGAAGGAAGCACGAGGGCCGAGATACTGCCAGGTTGCCCAAGCCTAGACAGGGGAAGTCGAGAGGCAGAGGTCTAGTTCGAACCACGGACCTTCCGGTCAGCAAATTCGCGCTCTAACCATTGAGCCATCTCACCCCCTTTCCGAACAGTGCATGGTACAAACTTCGATGGGGCCGCGAATATCGCTGAATGCAAATAGATGAAGTCTGAAAAAGGTGCAAAAAATGCTTCGTGACACCAACGCCAGGAACGTCTGTTCTGCGCCATATCAGTGATGCGTTAAGAAGAGGGGAGCCTGCAGTAAACCACTGAACAGCATCTAAGTAAGCGCTTTAAACCTTGGAGTGAACTCATATGTTGGCTCTCTGAGTCGCAGTAAGCGAAAAAGGCATCAACGTGTGAAGCTTCCGATTCATTTTACTATATATATATATATATATAATGGGTTCATGAGCAGCAGGCCTGTACTAGGTCCAAAACATTCGAAGCAACGAGGCACGCCTAGTTATCTGTACAAATGGAAGGTACCTGGCGTCGTCTCCAGGGGAAAGCCACCGGGAAGGAACGCCACAGGACAGGCCTGTTATATCTCCCCAACCTAGCAAAAAGTAACAAACGGAATTGTCCCCCAAGTAGCGCATCCAAAGCTTCCAGTTGGAACATTCACAGTTTGGAAAGCAACATTAACTTAGTCCATCATTTCTTATCCTCTCCCACCCATCTGTTCCCCTGCTCAAGTTCCGACATCTGTAACCTCGCTCACGGCCACAACCTGCATAACAGATCCCGTCCCGAGGATTTATACCCACATCCATTCTTCCCTTCGTTTTATATTGACATCACATTATACACTCAGGCGAGATTCACAATTTACGTGGCCACATTGACTTTTAAATAGTTGGCAAATATTTTGTCTATCAGTCTCCTGACATTAATGATGCAACTCAACCGCTGTTCCTGCTGAGCACCAATTGCAAAGCTATCCTACGGCCAACCCGTGGCCGAATCGCGCACTGTCGACGATTTCAACGTACACGACATGGATCGGCTTGTTCTCTCGATGCGTGCCATCTCAACAGGCCGTACAGCGATTATCAGCTCACTAAACTCTATTTCCCTTTTCAACTCAAATTCCGGATCACGATGGAAACTCTCGGTACGCACCCCTCCCAAACAGTTTCTCACCAATCTTGATTCATGGTTCACAAGTTCTTTCGCTCAACTAACCCCTCCCGTCACTTTCTGCCTCTACTCTGGCTCTAGCTATTCATTTTCACCCTCCCCTCAGTCTCATCAAATCTACTGGTGTTACTCTTCCGCCAACTGGGATTATATGCATCAAATAATCGCTTCTCATTTCTGGGGTTGTATTCCGGATGATGCTTCAGATTTCTCCGATAATGCTACTGTCTCCACTGCTATTCGTCCTTGTTATCTGAAAACCATGGAAACCTTCCTTCCCTGAATACTTTGGTCACGTGTCCCCACGCGGTGCGCAGAGAATCGATTGCACAGTCACTGGTGAAAGTAACCCTCTCCAAACACACATCGAGACTGCGTGATTGGTAGTAGGTCTTTCACTACCACCTCGAGCACGCCTAAGACGTGTGTTGATCGCAAGGAAAAAGCCGAAAGATGCTCGAATTTTCGTTTCTAATTCAACTATATTCAAACTCACCATTTAGCCTAGTTCACCTCTCAGCGCCCATTCAATTGTCCCCATCATCAAAAAGAGCGTTCGCTGTCTCTTTTCCCTGGAAAATCAAAATCTTCCGCTCTAGTATGTATCCCACCATCTATACTTCGAAACTATGCCCCAATCGCCCATTCCACACGTACTATCTATCTCAAAGCGTGAATCCCCTTCCGACTCTTTTCAACCACCCCTCTCTTGTCTAATGTTTCGGAGTCAAACAGCTCCAGCGGGATTCTGAGCAGCCGTCAGTACGGATTTAGGCTTCAACGGTCTACAGCTGACCTGGTGACACGCTGCTTACGTCCGGTCGTTTGCTTGATCTTTTAGTAGAATTGAACTGCTTTGCCTGAACTTTGAGGCGCGTTTGGTCACGTATGACACGAGGGTCTTCTCGCTCAACAGTTGCGGTTGATTCATCAGCACTTAACCCTTCTGGACCCCACAAGTCCCCTCTCCCTTTGCCGTCCCATTTCCAACCACACAGCGTCCATTGGCTCTGACTCCATCCCACAATCCCCCAACTTGTCTTCCTTTAGGCTTACCACCCCTGCATTAGTGTACGCCGAATAAGCAAGCCAGGCGGTGCTGTGTACTTTAAAACGGCCGATACAATTTTTGCGGTGGGGTCCGGTTATAAGACGAATCCGCCGTTGGTAATCACTAGAGAGAAGAGCCCAAGGGGAATCGATACACAGCGAAAATACTCAACCTTTAGAAGACTCAATTCAAACCACAACTTGGAAATCTGACATGCAAGTATCAAGGCGAGCCACTAGGAAGACAGAAATGGAGAACTGAGTAGAAGCGGAAAGCGCATAATTGAAGCGAAAGCAGCAGTGCTGAGAATAACCGGGAAGTGCCTGATGAGCAAAAACCGGATCCTTCTTTGGCTCCTTTCCAAAAATATCTCTAATTTGAGCCCCTTTACTATGACTTCAATCCATATATCCACCTATTAAAAACATCCAATCAATGTTCATCTCAATGCACTTTGATCATCGTCATCATCATCATCATCAAAGACAGCAACATCAGTGTTGACACTGATGCTTCGCTGCCGTACCAATGCACTTTGATGTTGGTGGAGATATCGTCCTGTTAGTGAAGCCAATTTATGCTGATCCACCGTAGCTCTGATCACACGTTTTCCTTTTCTACTTAATCCACAAGTCACAAAAACATCCTGCAAATTGCTGCCTTGTGGTTAGGATCTTCCATATTGCTACCGTCTACTCTGAATACTTATGACAGCCGTGTCCTCCAGGACAAACGAACTCTTAAGTGTTCCCTTGTAATAAGAATGCGCATGTCATTGACTTCGAATTTGCCATTACTAGGTATCGCACAATTATTTCAATCCCAATTATTCACCGGGTAGCACAGACTATTTGAGGTAAATTCGCCCGGCAACCCTGTCCGGCAGGCATCATTAGCATAAAACACTTGAGGTGCGATAAGGTCCGGTCCAACTTGATGAGTTGTTTCTATCGCACAAATGAGGTAAAAGGAATCCTTGGGGAATCGGAAAATTAAAACGATAGACAAAATGCTCCTTTTTCCAAACCCGAAAGTCTTCTATACCCGAAACGGCTTAATCAAGCGTCTTGTTAGGAAAAGCGAATAGATAAACACTGGCATCCTCGCCCATCCCCCTCATCCCACCCGAACTTTTATCCCCCGCAATTTCTGTACTGGAAATGACAAGAATATGTTGGTGGGTTGCAAAGCCGATCTACTTTCCAGTATACTTGCTGGAGGTTCGTGCTTTTGGAATCTTGAAAAAGCGGCTTTCGGAGTTTCTGTTGTCTCCCCTCCTGTCCTCTTATTCCAGACTCCAATGAAAGCCTGAAATCGTTTCTCCAAAACAAGGCCGAAATATGCGCCAAACGCTTTATCTCATATTCTACTGTTTCCATTCAGACCCTCTCCCAACTGCAGCTCCCAGCCATTTTCAACTACCCACCATTTCAACTAGGGTTCTCCGTCAATGGTTGTTGTTAAGTCTCCTGATCCGGATAGCATTCTCCTACTTCGCTCCGTTTCTGTGCTCCAGAACTCACTCCAATCATGTGTCTCCTCGTTTCTGGCGCAGTCCCTTCTGCTTGAGAAAGTCCCCACCTGCTCCCATTCCCAAGCACGGGTCTTCTGACAATAACTACCACCCTATCTCCATCATCCGTACTATGTCCTAAGTTCGGGAACTGATCATAGCCAAACTGCGTGATCTGGAAAACAATCTCGCGGGCGATCCCTCACATGGACCTACAGGCTGCGTATGTATCACGTATGGTCATCTGCCCTGGACTGGTTTGGTGAAACCGAATTGACATACCTTGATGTCCCGAAGGCTTTGGTTTGGTTATGACATGATGACCTGAATACCAAACTCGTTTGGACTCACAAGGTCAGTGGTGTGCCAAAGTTTATTCCATTCCCCCCCCCCAAAAAAAAAACCTTTCTGTTTGTCAACGACCTTCTTAATTCGGTTTCCGGTCATATCCACACTTTTTCCGACGATACCAACTCCAAATTTTTACCGCTTATTCGCCCGCATCTCGCATTAGTGGCAACTGGGTGCATGTCAAAAGTACATGGGGCGCCCAGTCAACAAACATTCATGACTGAGACTCACTCGGCGTAACTACATCCAACCCTACCAAATCCACACATGCTTGTCTTGCAATCTCCGTTCCTTCAATCCTTCAAGCACCCCCACATGCTCACTTATCAGTCAGTCCTTTTCTAAAAAATCTCAGTTGGTTCTCACAAGTGAAATCAGTTGAAACCCAAGCCTTCAAGGAGGGTAGTTTCATTTTTCGTTCTCGTGTATATTTACCCCACCCAGATCCGTCCTAGTAGGGAAGACTGAAGTGATATTTAGGGCGGTGCTCTTTCTACATAAGTGCACTTATACACAGCATTCTACGAAAAACTGCGCGTCTTATCAACGTTCTTCCTATAACCGACAATATGCAGAGCCTTTTACACAACTCAACCAAGGTCTCCCATTGCCTAGTTCACCGCTACTACAATGGTAAAATGCTCCACGGAGCTGGCCTCCATCTCACCCATATAGTTTAGTCGCCCGACCCACCTGTGTTCCATACAAAGTAAACCGTTACCGACTACAACTATTTTAATTCTTTTTCTTGCCTAAATTGTTCACCTTTTTCTAATGCTTTTCCACCTTCTTTCTCAAAGTTCTTACAATTCTTCAGATTTCTAAGACTCGGGTTAACGTCTACCTGCCAAATTTGCATGGCACCTTACGTTTGTGCTTCACTCGTACTCTGCTTCGTTCGTACGTATTTTTCGTAGGTATTTTTCACGCTTCACTGCTTGCTTCATGGTTTCAAACACTTCGACGTTCATCACTCACACGGATCTTCTGGCTATGGATCCTCCTTCCCTTTGCAAACCACTTTTACGAGTAGTAAAAATGGAAATGCAAAACTTCCCAAGAAAGTTGTGCAGCGTGGACAGCCGGTGACGCCGTCTGAGTGAATCTTCAACCACCTAGAGAGTTCGTGTTGAATTTCAAGAAGCTACACACGACAGCAATGTAAGTCTGTATGTACGAAAGTAATCATTTTTAACGATACTGTGCAACCAAGGTTATATCACATTCGTATCTGATTACGTCGTTCGCAGTACATTGCTCAAATGGGAGGATGACCCGCTATATGAGCGTCTCGCTAAATAATACACGTGAACGTTGGTTTGTAGGTACGCCCAAGTGCTCCCACTGGAAGTTGTTCAGACAGCACAGACAGACAGATATGAAACTGGACAAAAATTAAACTATTTTCGGTAAACCAAGGCATAATTAGTAGCTGCGAATGGAATAGCACGTCCACAAGGAAAGCACTATGGTTGCATGAAGTATAGTCGGGTGACCACGTTTCGCTGTCAGCGTACCGTATGGACTCGCTTGAATTAAGAATATTTTCACTATTTGATTTTCCCGCTCGTGTGATACTGGCGTATCACATGTTTATATCTGTACATGCCTCTAGCGTCCTGTAGTTGTTCCTTCTACCTTTCCTTCCAGTTTATTTCGTACTCCAGTCATTGGAACGGTATACTAATCGTGCCGGATTACCACATTCGGCTGGTTAGGTTACCAACTAGTCGAGTACCTTAACTGACAAGATTGAATTAAGTAGGCTCTTCCTCCTATTCCTTTCACCACAACTACTTGGATAACCCAGGTTAACTAACGCACACCGACACCAGAAATTCCTTAATGGACTTGAAAAAGTTGCGATTGTGGGTGGCTAAGCGCTACCGAAAATTTCGTGATTTGTAGAGGGCGGTCCAGAACATTGGCTGGTATAGATGGGTGGGGGGGTTCAATTTATCACAGCCAATGTCTCAGCAAATCTCAGCGGCTATCATACCGGTAGCGGCACAGCCGATCACTGGTCATTAATTCCCCGCTCACAGGCCCTTCGCGGCCTTCCGAGACGCAATTGTATAGTGCATGACTCTTCTCGAAGAACAGCGTATAAAACATTTTTTGCATAACCTCATCATCGAAAGCAGTACAACTCAACTGTCGTACAATCATGAGAAATTCTCCATTAAATAGTAAAAAGAGTGACAATCTAGCCCTTAGGAAAAACGACCAACAATGAGGTACCTACCCCATAGAACAAAAACAGAGTGAACGCATATGGGCATCACTTCGAAAACACAAATGGTGGGATTGACCCAAAGCACCTTAGGCCTATCATACAATAGAAACTTTAACCAAGCAGGAAATGACAGCATGCTCGACACTGGGGTCAGTTACACGCTATTTCCTGTAGGGAGGAGTAAGGGGAACCAAGTGGACCGAAACAAGAAAGGCGCGAAGACCCTATGGTATTCTGTTTGATATAAGCCACTTTCATATCGTGTTCCCAAGCCATAGCATGTCCCTCACGAGTGTTTCGCCTGTAAGGTTCATTGTAGACGGCGTTTGGGCGTGCGTACATGTCCCAACCAATATGATGAGTTTTACTCGCTAGGATAGTGAGTAAGCTTAATCCCCAAGTACCCACTTACTATACGGTGAAGGCATCGTCGGTCGGACGTTTGAATCCGTCTACGTCCTCGGATCGGAAGAGCGAGGCTTCACAACCACCGAGTAAGACTGCTCTTACAGTTTCCTTGTGTACATGACTCTTCAGTTTTGGTGGAATGCGTTTCTGACGCCATAAGCGAACAAGTCCGAAAATGTTGTTCGCGCCTTGATAACGCATGCGCAGACTACCTCAAACACAATACATTCATTGCATACGCCGCTGTTCAGACAAGTAATTTGATCAACAAATCCAACTCCCTCAACTTTAAGTTTTAGAGGGACACAGGGGGACTCGAGATTCTGAATCAATACTTTCCAATTTGGAGGTACAAGACGCATGCCGAGACAAGGGATTACTTCTGAAATTGTACTTAGAGCAGTCATAGGTAGTTGCAGGGGTTGTAGTTTTCACTCGAACTATTCTCGTTTGAATAGTCCTCCCGAAAGGGTTATAGATGAACGATTATTTTTTCCATTTTATCCGCATAAGTTAATTCCATGTGAACGCTCTCTAGACGTGATTTTAATACCTCTTTCGGAGTGTGCGCTCCATGACAAAGCGATGACAAAAGTGAAAGGGGAGGAGACAACTCTGAAAAAAATTCGCTAGGTGCGATGCTTTTAGAGCATGGTACACTCTAGACCGACCGACGACGTGAAAACAAAAGGCAAACCCCTGGCTAAGGATATTTAGATCTAACCTATTCATAGTGTCAGAGGGTTCCTTAGAGTATAGGAAAACGGTCATCGCCGTTCGGAGTTGCGTGGCGCCGTTCAAGAAGTTGACAGTGTAAAAATGTGGCCAGTGCGCTCCTTACCAGGTCAAAATACGGCTCTCAGAATTACGTCTCACGCGTCTAAGTTAGGCACCATAATATATAATATATAATGATATAATATAATGAAATATATAATATATGGTATAAAGGAAGCCAGTAGCCGTGTTACGACGGGTATAAGACTTGTATCCCTACGGTCGGAACAGTCGCACCGGGTACCTTCTTTGAAAATAGATATAACCATCGATCGGCCCCAATTTTCATTAACAGATAAGATGTCTCATTCCAGTTATGGTCGATGTCTTCTGAGGAGGCCGCTTGTAATGCATTACACAGTATGCTTCGGTATGTTCCCTTAACTTGTGGCTCATAACGCCTTTCTATTGCTGAATGGCTTGTCTCTCGGGTTTGTCGGGAAAATTCAATTAAACTCTGCACTGTAGGAGAGCGCGATCTGAACCAGCCTGTGTACTCCAAAAGGATAGGGAATCAATCATGGACTGAACCGTGCCATCGGTAACTGATAGCAGTGTGGTCAAATCAGCTCGAAGGTAGCTCGGCAGCAGAGAAACGTCAAGTAGCAAAGCGGCTCCCAATGCGTCTAAACCCAATACAGCTGAGGCAACCGGTGATCAGCAAAAAGTTACAAAAGACCGTTATCGTTGCATTTTGCGTTCAGACTAAACATACCACCAAGTGCTTATTTATTGAGGTGTCCTACTCGTGCACTGAAATCTATTATTATCATTATGATGGCATCTGAACCTTCTCGACAGGTGCCCTTTGATGAACCAGAGCAACAGTCATTCGGTGCACAAATGGATCAGCTGCAGCGCCTTCTCAGTGATTAGCTGCTATGCAACCAGGAAGCACGAGGGCTGAGGTAATGCTAGGTTGCCAAGCCTAGAGAGGAGCAGTCGAAGTGCAGAGGTTGGTTTCGAACCATGGACCTCCTAGTTAGTAAGTTCGCGCCTTACCTACTCAGCCACCTTGAACATAAATGAAAACGAAAAACAAACAGCGTTCAGTAGTTCGACCAGTACGAGTTTTTATGGAAGTGGATAGTTGGAAAGTACTTTTTACAAGTAACTCGTCGGGTGATGTAGACTCAACACGCAAACTTCGGGCTATACCAACACTGGCTGTACCCACTGCAGTAGTTGCAGGAGCACCCAACGTCTGTAATAATTACAAGTTAGGGAGGGTGCCGTAGGCTCATAAACTGTGCAGGGGGACTTGCATTCGGGCTATGGAAATGCAGCAGATTTCAATCGAAAGAGTATCCAGTGGAGACGTCAGAGCCGCTTGCTGGCCTAAGTACTCACACATCAAGTGACACATGTTTGGGGATGTGCCCAATTAGCTCACAATCAGCTGTAGGAGCAACCTGTAAGATAATGCCAGAGAGTATCTTGGAAGCCATGGCCACTAGGCTGGTGACTCAGTGGATTTTGCACGATGTTCTTGCACCCTTTTTGAAAGTATAAGTCACTGTCGAGGCGTTCCATTCTGTGCATATTCTTTTCACACTCCAGAGCTCGATATTAAGGGGCGAACTTATTGACCACAAGGTCCGTGGTTCGAACCCAACCTCTGCATCTCGACTGCTTCCGTCTAGGCTTAGGCAACGTGCATCATCTCAGCTCCGTGCTTCCTTCGGGCAGCACGACAGCTAGGCACCGAAATAGTGCTACGATTTAAGAATTATTATCAGTTGTTACTACTATTACCAGTACTACTAATGTTCCACACTCCAGAGTAAACGCGCCGGTTTCATTCGGTACCATATGATCCTTCCAGAAATTGAGCTGATGGGGGCCAGCTGCGCTGTTCTCCAGTGTTCAGTCCATCAAGTTTCTGTGAATGGATTGAGGTCCCATCCTTTTCGGAGACTGTTTCACTAACACCCAAACTCCGCGGACCAGTGGATCGGATAACCTAGAAGAGGGTGCGATTGCTTCCAGCCGCGAGTGCTTTGTCCGTTTCTCTGGTCTTCACAGTCTATTCACAATCGATCCTTAGGCTTTTCGTTATCCGGCATTTGAGGGATCAGCTCTGGCCAACACAGTCGTTTGTCTCCTGGCATAATCCAGTGCTGCTGATCGTGACCGGATCGGGTGTTCATTAGAATGTGCAAGCGGTCTCAAAAGCTGCATGGCTTATTTCACCTTTTTCCAGTCGTTATTCAAATCACCGATATTACCAAAAAACTTGCCCAATCACTTTACTAGTGCGCTGAATAAACTCCTTCGAGCCCTAAATAATTTATGATAATCTGGAATGGCGACAACTCATCAGCTCTCGGCCTTATTCTCACAAACGATACTCGATGAAATATGTCAACAAATAATAGGAATAATCGTCCATCTGTAACACATTTCGATGCCTAGCTACCGTGCTGCCTGAGGGGGGCACGAGGGCTGAGATAGCTAGGTTGCCCAAGCCTAGACAGGAGCAGTTAAGATGTTAGTCGGCCCTCCTATTGGTCACAGCAACCATGTTGTACTGGTATTCTGGTGTGTGATATACACAACCCAAACGAGAACAAACAGCAAACACGTATACTTAGGGAATACCACCACCCTTAAAAACCCTGTTGGCCCATGGGATTCGTACACTCCGAGGTACTCGACACCACTTAGTGCATATCTGCTGAAGTGAGATACTCAGCGGAAAGCTTGGAAAATAGCACATACCAGGGTCGCACACCTGAGATCATTCGTCCAAAGCCGAACAGGTGGTTACTTTGCCATAACATGGACTAGTAGATTTCACTTGCTCTCGAAGCAAAGACAAATGGGATAGTTAGAGTATTTCCCAATTACTGCACACAACTGCTTGGTCAGGGAAAACAGCAACACCAACAACCAATGTGTGCGGCCCACCAGAAATTATATGCTGCTGTACAAACACATTAACTATACCCGGAAAGCTCAGATAACATCCTCTTCAGTCTGCACCAATACATAAAGAGCATATGGATGTTTTTTGTAAACGGCAACTAGGCCCACTGGATGAGCCACAAGAACGACGAAGCAGATAGCGTTTGTTGAGGCTTTCATCAAAATTCCAATGACTCACAATGACGGATATTCCCGCCTATCAAGCAGCACTACGGCTGACCACAATAAATATCGCAGCGGAACTATCATGAATGAATATCCTTGCGATACGAGAGAACAGTTACCTTGAAATTGACGCCACAATAATAAGCAGTCGTTCAGTTATGACAACTTTTGGATACACAGCTACTACGCAACTTGAAGGACACGAGTGACGATATGCCGCCAAATTGCCCGCGTCTACACAGGAGCGATCGAGAAGCCAGAGTCGATCTGAACCACAAAGCTTCCGGTCGCGTCAGGGAGAGATGGAAACACGATGTATAGCAATGTGGATTTCGCCAGCAGCATTCACGCACCTGATTTCATTGTCTGGAACGAATGAATCAGGATGGCTGACTAGTAAAATGGCGTCGATGTCATGTATCTGGACTTCTATAAAGCATTGGAACGTGTGAACCAACTGATCCTGTGCAGCAAGTCCAGAGCTACAGGACTGCATACCCTTTATTTTGCTGGGTTGTAGACTCCCAGGGAAATCACATACTACGTTTTTGCTTTGTATAACTTCCGTAATTGCACATCCGTTCACATTTCGGAGCACCAAAAGATTAATCACCTGAGCTAGGTATTTACCATTTTCATCAAAGACGGAGCGCGTAATCTGCTTCTCCGGCATGAATACCTGGAGAAGCGTTGTTACAAATTAGGAGACTCAGTGCAAGGTGATCTAGACAACTGGCAGACAAAACTTCACTTAACTGCGGTGTTGTCCACTAGACGGGAGTCCCACAAAAGTTCTGGATGACCAGATTTTACGCAATGCCCCGCGGAAAGTCGAGGTGTGCTGGTACAGCAGAGATGGGGAGATGGCCCAGTGGTAAGAGCGCGAATTTATTGACCGGAAGGTCCGTGGTTCGAACTAGACCTCTGCCTCTCGACTTCCCCTGTCTGGGCTTGGACAACCTGGCAGTATCCCAGCCCTCGTGCTTCCTTCGGGTGGCATGGCAGCTAGGCAACGAAAGGGTGTTACAGATTAACGGTACAGCAGAACTTCGGATGTTCACGGCAGTACTCGAGAGCTGCTGTTATTGGAAATCCACAGCAACTGGCATCGGACCCACTTAATATGACCGTATCCCTGCAGGCCATGTCTGGAACATGCTGCACAAGTCTAGGACCCATGGCCCAAAAACGACGAAACCCCTCTGGAGTACCCTCACAAAATAGGTGTCTATCCTTCTTGTCTTACGAAAACCACTGTCTACATGCGGCAAAGAGTATCGTGAATTAACCCGCGCGGGTTAATTCACGGAGTAATGGACTACCTAAAAATGTTACTCACCGGTTGTCATCCCCAGGCTCCAACTGATTCGCACTCCCTTCGCTGATTGATCGTTGGCGTCTGAAGTCATCATTTTCACCGAGATCGTCTAAAGTTGCACCAAGATTATGTCGAGCTGAGTTCCGGCTTTGGCTAAGGTCATCCTCATCGTCAAAATCGCTGAGAGCATCATAACCATCTATGTCATCATCGTCCAGATCGTCATCGTCTTCGTCTTCATCAACGAACGGGACGTCATACTGTTCCGGATGCATACTCTTACTAGTGCAAGTATTGAGGTAACGTGCCATAGACACCGAAATGCGTATTTATAAAGTTCAGTGGGTTTCTAGGCACCGTCAGCGGGCATCTTATGGCAACGCTCGACAAGAGAAGGATTGGTCAACAACCCAACAGGGCTACATGAACATCTGAAATGACTCCACCGTGCAAGGAAGCTCCGGGAAGAAGGCACGCCAAAAGCCGGCCGCCGAGGACCAAATGTACCGCCACGGAATGCGGACAGTGAAACAACGGTCTTTGTCTATTGCTTCAGTTCTGTCCGATATTTGGGTCAAATCGGCCAAGATATGCGATAGTTTTGGCGGAGATAGGAAGCCGAAGACTAGTAGTATCGGATAGGTTTGTATGCATCTTCTCAGATTCGAGCGTATAGGCTGCTGTAAAACGTTTCAGTCTCACTAACGGGGGTGCTGGGCCTGAGGTTTAAGGATTCACGGATTTCACGGATTTACGGATTTATACACAGGACCGAGGCTTTCTCCCAGGTCGAGTTTGTTCTTGTCGTTCAGCGATAGGGGAGCTTTTCGAGGCCTTCAGACCGGGTTTATTCTAATTGTTCAGCAGCTTCGATCTCACCTGGAAGTTACGGGCGACATCGGTCTTCGAGCCCTCAGCGTTGGGTGGTAGGCTTCCAAGCGCAAGGATTCTCAAAAACACATGAAAGTGATTCGGATTTAATTTCAGATGCAATGTAGACGGCTGTCCGGGGAAGGTTATCCCACGTACTCAATAACAAAAGTGATAAATGTGGCCGTCTAATAAGTGCGCGCTCTAAACGTAAGACGCTGCTTATCAAATTCCGCCGCTTGGGTTCAACGGTCAGTCAAACCTGGCTCATTCAAGAAGTATCAGATTCACTCTGGGATGACGATATTCTAATGAAAAGAGGCTAAGGACCTTCTGACATGTTCCGTGGCTAACGGAGTCAAGGCCGGTAACCGTCTCCGTAATGGCGTGTTGGACACGCCTAACAAGCCCTGAGTGGACTTGTTGGTTGGCTTACTCAGGAGGCGTTTTGACAAAGCTTCCATCGAGTAGCCGAAAGTCCATGCGGGTAATACGGTGAAAGTGCATCAAATAACCCGAAGAACTTTAAATGAATTTTCAGCCCGCTTACTATTGTGAGGGTGAGAAATGCGTGCTTGAGGAGAGCCAGGGGCCCCTTTATCGCTCGGCGTTGTACTATTTTCTAGTTCATTCCCACCATGCGGGAAACATACTTTTGTCGATTCGCTTCCAAATGATATACAGAAAAATTCTCCAACATTCTGAGGAAGGTACCGTTCCGGTGCCCACTGCCTTGTGGCGTCCATATCCTGTGGAAGTGCGCTGAAGTCAGAGCCGCAAAAGTTCAGGTCGTCCACAACTAAACATGGGTCTGACAGCGCATCAAGAACGTCGCAAAAAAGATCAGAAACAGGATTTGTCCCAAGACCGAGGCTTTAGGAACTCCGATGGAAACTATTGCAGAGGAACGGCGGGTTGATCTAAAGTTCACCCGGAATGTCCTACTTGAAAGTAAAGCTCACATTTAACACCCGGTACGAGATTCTTAGGTCAACCGGCACACTCCTACTCCTGCTCAGATCGGCTTAACAACCGGCTGTTGTGTCCTGGGCCATATTAACCTTTAGCTTTTCCTGCCAAAGAGCCTCGCGCCGTCGAATAGCTGCCCCCCACTAATGAGTCTTCAATAAGCTCACCCCATTCTTTCCCTTCCCAAAGTCCCAATCTTCAGCCATCGCTACAGCGATTGCTGTGTTTTGTCTCTCCTCAAACCACCCTGTTTTCGTCCTCTATCCATGACTAGACCAGAAACGTCTGCAATTCAGCATCGACCTAATTATATGTGTGCTGATTCCGTTGGCCCGTTTGGTACAGAAGCGTGCTTCCTTTACCCAATCGCCTCCGTTTTGTTGCTTCCTAGAAACTAATGTTCGCCAAAGTGATGATAACACGACACTACCACGCTTGGTTCAGTGGCAGTCCACAACTGCTTTCCTCTTACCCTCGATCGTGCTGTCTCGCCCCCCAAGGCTCTTGCTTGCAAATGTGAACACGCTGCTCCCCTTGAACCAGTTCCCACTGCGGAGTTTTTGTTCCGAGCTGCTATACCCTTTTCAAAAATTGAAGCATCTGAGTGCTGCAGAAATTTCGGCCCTTCCGTCCACAACTTTCTATACATTCCCACTCCTTTATTTCTACTCAAGCTCTCTATGGCCCTGGTCCTCGTACTAAACGAGACCTTCCATTTAGGTTGACTTCGATGATGTTTAACCTAGCTCACTTGGCATCGACTCGCGAGGTTCCTGTCAGTTTTGCATCCGCAGAAGTTGACACGAACCCTTACACTTAGAAGATCACCGCTGCGCTTCCGTAACCTGCTTACCACAGAGTTGACCTGTCTGATCAAGGTCACGCGTCCTCGGTAGCGCTGTTACGCTTAGGTTCGAATCTGTGGAGTTTTTATCGCCGAATAGGCTGTGGCTGTTCTGCTGCGTTATTCTGTTGCTTCGTAAAGTTTTTCCCTATTAATGCACATTATCCAATATGACGTCTCCTCAGCCTCACCAGATTTTACCGATCTAATCCCATTCTCTCGTCTTCCCAAGCTTCGACCTTCGGGGATACCAAATTTGGACGCCCCGTTTGGCTGTTTTCGATTCCACCTGGCCTGTGATCTGCATCCACAGGGATGCCCAACCGGACAAGAAAAGTACCTGCAATCTCACATCGGCTGCGTTCTACGTCTGCAAATTTCCTTGGCCAACCTGAAAACATCCCGCTCCTCAAGGATTGCACATCCCATCCCAAATGAACTCAAACATGACGTCCGCTACGGGGCTGTCCAAAAACTGAAGTATGTCAGGCCAATGATGGCACTGGGCACTGCCGTGCTCAGTTTGATAGCGCACCCGCAACCATTCCCTTCCTAAACTTTACAGTACCCTCTCGCTCACTCGATCTATTATCTGCAAATATGGACAAGCTCTTCACCTGGCCCCAGCTGCCTTCAGGGCGCGCTCATTCTAATCTGCTAAACCTTTCGTTCGGATTTAACCATTTGGCGGCCCTTCAGTATGTGCTCCCCACAAAGTCGATAATTTTCTGCACAGCCCGCGTTCCAGCTCGTGTGTCATCACCAGCTCGCCCTTCCAAGGAACTTCTACATTCGACTTCACTACAAAAGCGACACCAGTCGATATGTTCCTTAAAATAAAAAAGCAGTGGTCACTGTGCTTCCCTGCCGGCTCAAAGGTGACCACGTCTACATCGGATAACGCCCACCGCTTATGACACTGCCCCTTTTCCGCGCAATCCCCTGTACCCACAAATATCGCCAGTTATGCTTTTATTCTGACTGTAACATTATGATCATGCCTGACGATATGCCACCCACCATTTGGGAATAAACGTCATTGTTATTATTACAAATTAAAATTTTTGATCACATAATAGGAATAATCCCTCATATTTGTTTTCTACCCCGTCATAATGTCAGCTGTCATAATGTCGTTTTTCACGCATAACCCCAGAGACATCCTATTTTCTCCGAAACCGTAGGTCGAAGCAAGGAAATTTTTGTATAAAATTGCGGCATTTACTGATGCTCATTCGAGACCTCAAAATATCCCTCAGCGGCCAGTAACAGCTTTGTGGAAATTTTTCCAAACTTTCCAAAAATTTATTTTGAGCGCGGGATTCACTTCTTTAATAGCCGCCACGGTCCGGGCTGATCTGTATCTCCAGAGTAAGATTTCATGGAGAAATTGCTCTTTGCACGGTCTAATTCTCCCGTTGTACTCGAAAATGCTTTGACGCAGTGCACAAAGTCACACTATCTTGTGTTTGCCCCCGTTTAATCAAAAGTCGGCCAGTGACGGCTTACGTGTGACACCGTTTCAGCTGGGGTCCCGCCAGACGAAGACAGGGCCGATGAATTCGTTGCAGCTAGCAACCTTGGTGCATCTTTTGTTGACCGAGTGTCTGGCAAGGTTTTACCTTTGCCGGTATAAGGATTTCTTGATGGTTATGCCTTACTGCTTGGAGCGCAGTAATTCAGCGAATGAATTCCTTTCCGTCAACATCCCACGAACAGACGCGTTGTGTTTCACAAGTAAAAAAGCGCGGTGAACCGCAGAAGTTCGGAACACCGTCAACGAAGGTGAGGCACAATGTTGCAGATAAATTTGGAAAGGTGCCGACGATTCAAGGTGACCACAGCTGCCTCAACAAGCACTTACTTCAATTGCTATGTGGGCAGATGTTTGCGTGTTGCTCGCTAAGCTAGACTAGATGGCTTTAGTTAACGCAATGCTCCGCAAAATTAGCGGTGCACTTTTGGAGGAAATTGACAGTGGCCGTTTCAGCCAAATTTGCATTGCTGTTTGCTTGACCTGGAAGACGAGCTATCATGCTGTTCTGGCCCGCAGGATATAGTGGTAGGTAATACATTCAACAAGGTACAAAAATACTAGGAAGTCTAATGATAACAGACGCACTAAGTGAAGCAAATACCAAGTGTTTTACTGGGACATCTGACGTGCTTGTTTGCCCAAACTGAGTTCGTACCGCCGATAAGTAATGTTGGCATCAATATGCTGGATCTGTGACTGCAAATACTGAAATGAAATCAGAAATCCCCTCACAAAGGTCTTCGTGTGTCATATCGTCAACCAAATTTGGATACAATAGGGTATACTTCACAATGTTGGGCGCGTCGAACTATTGTTACAAATGCGCTACTTTTCCCCATCACAGGCTGATTCCGATCGAGGGTCAGAGGTGTAGCAGCAACGATTGCATCGCAGACGTGACTGAAACTAGCACATGCAAATGCTAGCAACAGAGTAGCGGCCCCGTCTGACACTCTGTGACTAACCACAGCATGCGTTCAACGACATCAGCCTGACCGGCTTAACACTGAGTTGCGCTGCCCAATGGAGCAGATTAACGTCGCGTGCCTGCGATGCTACATTGTTGGTCACGTAGGAAACTGCGACAAGCCGAATATAAACCTCCAAAAAGCCAACAGTTGTTCGATTCGTAGTCTTATCAATTTGCCAAATATATTGTCGGAGGGGTTGATGCGGCTGAACAGATATCCCATTGTTGAACGCGCAACAGATTCAACGCACAATGTTTAACTATGAGTTTAGGCAGCTGAAAAACTTTGAAGTCGACCAAAACACTGTCATCTCAGAAACCGTCGGCAATGAAACCACAGGTTGTCAAAGTCTGCTGCACTTATTAAGCCTCACTGTCTGTGTGCCTCTGAGCGGAGCTCATCAAAACCAACCTGGATCCTTATCACTTCAGAGTAATGTTCCTTTCCGTATACTACGGTGAACCTTACAACTGAGTCATTTTCTCGTATCTGAATCATTAATTCGCAAACTGGTTCAACCTCAAAGCAGCTGCTCGCAGCAAAAATATTTACCCAACCGACGATTACTGGGTGAACAGACGGTTGGTTATAAGGTCCTTCAATTCCTTCTAAATAAGGTTGCCAACATGGTTAAATGGAGGTCGCATTTATAATGTAGGACCTTTTATAAGTTTTGACGACAGAAGTTTTGAGGGGATAACATTTTATGTACCGTAAACATCGGCTGAAATGTGGCACAGATTTTTGTCTTCGCTTCAAACTTTTAGGGCTTTTTTCACCCGTGGTCGGTTTTATGCACCATCGTTTATAATTTTTAGAACCATTTAAATATTTAACGGCTTTGGACAAACTGTTGTTGTGGTTCACAGAATATATACTCCCATGGCTGCCTTCAAGGACATGGCCAACACATCATTAGCGGTCTATAGAGCAACAACTGTTTCTAACGGCTCTGTGATGAATGACTCTAGGGAGCAGTGATAATTCTGTCTGGCTCTCACGGAGACCGACGCGAGGCTTGTATTACTTACGTCCACTTACTCATTTACTCAATCCCTATTCACCCACCACCCAGCGGTTCAACATCCACTGCATTTACACCGATGTTGGATGCTTCCTAGCCCCTATCACCGCATAAGGTTCGGCCCAGTCGCACGCCACTTGAAAAATTTAACTGTTCTTGCCCCAGTCTGTGCTGATTGCCACTTTGGCCCTACAAAGATCCACACCGCCGTCCTATTCGCTGGTCTAAAACCCTGTTTAGAGGTACAAGCCACTTTAAAAGGACTCAGTTGACGGTAACATGGTACTAATTCACCAAGACTATGCCGCAGGACGCGGTAGTACACTGCAAATACTCCACATGCCCAAATGACAGGATGAATCATGGGCGAATACAAGGCTATGCATGGCATTTCATTCACTCCAGAGGAACTTACACAAACAGCAGCAAACCACAGATCCTGTTCTCCGATACCCATTCCATATTAGGAAAATTAGGCTACTACCCTTTCATTCTCTGTCACGCTTGGCTTGCAAGGCGTAAACATGTCCTTTTGTCAGTCTTGCTCTTCTTGCATTTAGGCGTCGGGAATTTTCTCTCTCCGAACTTGTTTCTCTTCCAGGTAGAAATCTAGTCCTAAAGCGGCAGCCTCCTGGTAACCACCGAACTAATCAACTCATTGCTTTTCGCACTCGTCAGTGAAATTCACTCTCTTCAGCCTCACCAGACCTCGCAACCCGACATCGCTCGGAGGCACCCAGGGTGTCGTATATCTCAGCTAATTTTTCTTAAGCTTTAGACCTCCAACTCTAAATACAAAAGATTGCTGTGGCTTCAACTTGCAGTTTTATTATCACGTGCCAGGCAATATGCCTCAGTTTTGTCTTCTCCTGTTTTGTTGTTTAGCGACACTCAAATTGTAATCGTCTGATCTTGCTTTAACTGCCCTTCTTTAGATACACACTCAAAATTTCTCCAAAACCACATTTCGAACGGAAGAAACATTTACCGAAAGTTCTAGCAGTCAACGGTATTTATTTAAAGCCTTAAAATCTCCCCAGACATTGGCGGTTTTACAAAAACTTGTTTAAGAGTACTCAAGTTCTGATTTGGGCACGGAGTCCATATTTCCAATGCCTGCCATGGCTCAACAGGATGTCTCCGTGAAGACGGTTGACAATTCTGTGGAAAGGTTGGTTTCTTCACTGGTTTTGGGACAGTTTTGAAAGAGTACATGAACAACAGTCATGTCGTCTTTGTCCGCGTAATCTCAAAATGGAGCAGCCATCCGCAACCTAGGTAGGAAGGAGTGTCTTGTTGTTGCAGCAGGCGTCCCGCCAAATAAGGCCAAGGAATCCGTCGCAGCTAGTATGGTTGGTGGATCGTTTTATTATAGTTAGCACATGCTGCATTGGGCGCACGAAAAGTTTTTATCTCTACTGGTGTATTGCCTCGCTGAAAGGGCCACGGGTGGATTCAATTGTTATATGGGCGGTGCGAGGAGACAGTCTGATAAGCTGTTCAGTACTTCGGTGTTTTGGCACAAATTCAGCGAAGCGAGACGATCTTGTGTGCGCGTGTAACATGCTCAGTGGGGAAATAGTGGAGACCTGGTGATCTACGGACAAGCGCTCAGAGAGCGTATGGCAGTCGCGTTTCCGTCAACGCGACGTCGTACTTGGGTCCGTGGACAGCACTGTACATCCTGAGTGGGTCATTTGGAGTTGTCGGGCTAGTTGGGATTGGCCAAGGAACCGCGACATATTAAGATCAACTCGGATTGGAGATATTTTTGGGGCCATCGAGGGTGCGGGGTGGTTTTCTGCTGCCCTCAGACTGCGGCGCGCAGTGGCAGGCAGCTAACTAACTATCGTAGTGAGGCAAGATCGCTCGATATCAAAAACGATGATGGACGCTCTGATGGAGATAGTATGGAATGGTGGTACGTGGTCGATGCAAACCAGCCTGCTCATGTGCTAAATGAGTAACATTCATTAGCCAAGTTTTGCACCACTGAGTACATAGCCAGTTATGTAAACTTCCACGAAGCTGGGTAGGAAGTGCGGAGGTGTGAATGGATGGTTGCCGAAATTGTTGTTGGGGCGTACGTACATTCGTGGTTACCTCGTTTTACCGAGCGGTTGGCCTACACGCACCTGGAAAGGTAGGAGTATCATGTATTTGGTGGTGCTAGGGAAAAAAGGGAGTTAGAGAGCCAATAGAGTTTTTAGAACGGTTCAGTAACGCTCATTCAGAAAGTGGGTTAAGGAGATGCAGATGAATAGAAGTTACCGGTTAGTGGCCATGGTGAACATTATCATAGTGATTCGGAATATGGGTGGCTTCATGATATTACGTGCTGCGTGGGAAAGAATGCTAACCAATATTGTAAGTTAGGTGAGCTTAAATGAATTAGTACTTCGAAGCATGCAGGGACAAGCGACCGGAGAAAAAGTAAGGTGCCTGGTCGTGCTGCACGTTTGAAGAATGGGGTGACACCAGCATAGAGCAGTTACAACCTAGTAAAAAGGGTAGGGGCTTTGCGGAACGAACTGCGTCATGGGCGTTACTCCGCGTGCATTTTTAAACTGCTATATTAAATGTCTTGGATTCGTTGGATGATTCCCTGGGATGCATGCTACAACCGAGGCGAGCTTGAGCCAGCGAAACAGGCTTTCCGCAGACGCTGGTTTCTCTGCAATTTTCTGCGAATGTCGTTGAAATTATTGGTAGTTTCAATAGGGAGCCAATCTTTGTAATAAGAAAGTTGTTAAAATCACCCGCGGTGAGTCTCGGCACTATGGAGATATAAGGGAGGATGTGTGGTGGTACATGAAGTATGGTTAAGTGGGCGTATGTTCAGGGTCGATCGAGGTGTACTTAACAACGTGGGTGGGGTATTGAATGGAGATGAAAGAAGGTCCGAACCACGACAGGAGATAGATCCTGAGGCTGAGCGCGTAGTTAGGAAGAGAGCTAGGGCGAGTTGTCTGGGCTGTTGTTTTTATTATGCTACAGCAGAAGTGAAGTTGGGATTTATCGTTCTAAAAGGGCGGATTTGGCACCAAGTGCCCACCCAATCATGAGGTCATCGCTATGGCAACTTCCATGGGTACAGGTGTGAAGACGCATGAGGTCTCTGAATTCCAGGCATCAACTCAGTACCACTTTAGCTTAAGGTCGACTTGTATACGACCCTCTTGCCTTTACCTCGTCTAGTAATGCCTATGTTCACTGAATCTTGGCATCGCAATATCGGTATGCACACGGATCCTTCATTATAGACAGTGCGACTAATTGATTAAATAATAGGTTTGCCTTTATAACAGTAAGACTTCTGAACCATTTTACCTTAGTTGTGTAACTGATTTTACATTTTTTCCTTCGGAACCTCTGTCGAAAAAAATGGCTTCCGGAAGACGCGAACTGGAGTGACCCACTATTACGTTTGTGCGGATGCAACCAATAAACGAAAACATAATTCGCCAGAGTTGGTTGTGTATATTTTAGGCACCATGACGGACAGCATGTACTAGTATGAAGGGCCGTCGTTGGTCGTTTGATTAGGCTATCATGCATAGCAGATGCCTCATAACCAGCGTTGCGCATAGGTGTGGGCCCAGCAGTTGGACAAGGAGCCAAGGCAAACGGCAGCACGTAGGGTTATCATGATGAATGGCAATGGCTGGCCTTATTTTTTGAAAGTCATTGCGCTTTATGAAGTATTCCAGCAAATGGGCGTCATTATTTTCAATGAAAGATATCGTTGTGTCGGTAATTCATGCATATTTCTGGAAACGCTGCATTATCTAAGGACTAGTTGTGTGTACTTAAGACTGGGGATCATCCATAGAGGTGAAACGTCGCATCACCAAGTTGTCTTCCATTATTATACTGGAAGCCAGGCGAGCTTCCGAGGAAACCGTGTTGTGCCGAGGTTTGCTAAACAAACTCATCTACTTTGATGTCTGGCGATATAAAGCATACAAACGTTATTCAGCCATCCACCCGGGTTGAATTTGCCTAGAATATTCTGTGGATCCTATCGAATATTCAAACAACACCGCAGAACTTCATGATATACTCATATTTGATTTTGTGCTCAATCTCGTAAACTAGCAACGTAGACAAATTGGCGGTGGTCGATGACCTTGAAAGTTCGTCCACTTAAACAAAATGCTATGAACAAAATATTACTGAAGCGTGCTACCGAATTAACCCAGCTCTTCTTAAAATTATCAACTTCGAAAACCCCATAGTTTTGGCATACTTAATTTCTAGTGAGTGGCACTTCAACTTGGTATGTTCCTGAAAAATTGGAGAACCCGTCACTAACTCTTGAGGACGGCATGCATCCCTCCATATTTAACGCCAAAGTATTACGGAGCCAGCCAAAAGTAGCAAAAACAACAATGAACGCGCTGTCAACACGACAGATAGCCCACTGAAGCTGCTTTTTGAGAACTGTAGCCACAAACAACAACAAAGCGCACGCTCATTACTGTAGGAACTGAAGACGGAAAAAGAAAACTGCTGAAATTTTGGACCTTGGGGACGCCTGCTGAACAATGGCAGGGTGAGCACACAATGCTCCAACCATCTCACTCACCACTACTCACCTAACTCCTACAAGTGAACGTGCAACTGTTGTTTTTACTTCTGTTGCTTGCAGGCTCGCGTCATGACTACCCAACAAATGCGCACTCGCTCTTGCGATTTCCTTCATTTTTCCACGATTTATAACGGAATGCCCGGCAGCGAGCGAATATGCGCTCAGTTATTTGGGTGAAAATCTGTATGGTCCCGACAAACACAAGCCGGTTATACTCATATCAGGCCGCTGAAATCTCACGAGGACGTTCGTCACTTCTCACCTCAAGTAAGTTGTTTCGCTTTCACCCAAAAAAGCAACTTGCTTATTTGTCGCTGAAAAACAACTGGTGGACTTTACCAACAATAATTTCTTGAGAACACGCTGCACGAGTGCACGTGACATTCTTGTGCGTTGTTTGGGTGGTCTGGAATTCTCGGTTCTGTATCTCACCGGTTAGTTTCATCTGTGGGTGATTGGCACTCCGGAGCCAGGCTCTGCGTGGTGATTTTTCATTTGTGCCTGGTGACCACTATGATTTTTCGAGGGCCAGGCATACTTCCGATAGTAACAACTAGCACGCACCCATATGTCCCATCTGCGATCTCTAGTGTCCTCCTTCTCGCTAACGGCCTTCACCTATTGCCTAGGCTCTCAGTGGCTGTGCCTGCAGTCCGGCCCACCGCACGTTCTCCCTAAACGAACCAAGCAACATTATTTAAAGTGTATGCAGTGACAACAGTTCTGTATTTAGACGATTTCCGGACGTGCCATCTTGGACCAGCATTCAGAGCATGCTGAATGACGACTGACTGCTTGGTCCATATTTTCGGCCAATCAGAGATCACCCTGATACTGCCCCGGCAAACAGCCCGACCTTTTAACCAATCGCGTGCGGGCTATGCTCCGCCGTAGCAGCACCTAAATGCGAGTGGTAAAGCGGTTTTGCCGCAGGATACACTCCAACACAGGTGGACTCTATTATCCTAAACCACCCCTATATTATATCCAACCACAATCCTATCTGCCTTCTTACGACCTGCTTATCGACATATGTCTGTTATTTCGTGCTCACCGTTGCTATCCTTTTTCATTTACGGATATGGGTAGTTAAACCTGCTGGCTGCTTTAATTTCTTTCTGCCCACCATACGTGGCCCACGGATTTGCTTGTGTTTCAGCCGCTGTGTAAATATGGGCTTTGGATCCCACCCCACTAGGCTGTAGCATCCTACTCGCGTGTATGCCAACCCTATCAGTTGTGCTGATTCTTACTATTTATCTGATGTTTGAGATGTTTAAGGCTTAAACGGCAACACTGTGCTGCGCAACCGTTGAGGGCCCGTATGGTTTGTTTCAATTGGCCTTTTACTAGTTTTACATCCCTCATAATCGAAGAATAACTGAAGCTAACAGAAGAACCGCACATTGGCCAGTGCTAGCAACTCATGCAATGAACCGCCGTAATTTTCGTCATCATTATTAGCACAGCTGCTTTTGAAAACAGGATTTGCTGAAGTGAGATGCCCCAAAACCTGCACGTAGTATTTCTGGTACCATGCTTGGCTTCAGGATGCCTAAAGGGTGGAAACCAGCAGGCGTCAACAGACCTGTGCAAGATGCTTACAGAATTATAGGAGGACAAGGCATATGAAAGTGCCACAAAATATCCCGCCAGATTCCTTACATCTTTGTCAAGCCGCAATCACAGCTTACACCACCCTAGAAATATGGCACCAAGGAAGCTTTTTCGCTGTCAGAAGTAAACGTAACTATTTGCCGGAAATGTTTGCCCCCGCTCCATAACTAACGGATTGTCGTTGTTTGAAAAGCGCAGATGGCTCTTGTGAACAAACCTCTACTACACTGGGTTAACACCAACCAACCGTTCGGAAATTTCCACCTATAACCCTGATCACCATAATCTAATTCATGACTAACCTGACGCTCTCTTTTCTGAATTTCCCGGGGAGGTAATTTACCGGAAAACGTTCCGAGCCCTTTGAGGCATCGCAACTAAAATCCTCCGTTTCGTGTCCTTCTCTGGTAATCTGGGATTACTAGTCACGCCATCCTACCAATAAATGCAGGGATTATAGAAGTGCTGCTTTCGTGGACATACTGGCGCATCACATATAGCCACCAGACCTTGGTCCAAAGTGTCCTGGATCTCACTTTATTGGATGAATCTAAACAAATTACCTTAGATGCCTTTAGCCTAAGGGGTCAACCATGAGATATCCGGTGCCCTCACGGGGTTCTTCCATTTACTTTTTACTAAAATTTATCATTGAGCCCAGTACCTCTATTCACCGAATTGTTCTAAGTATGTTCACATGTTTCAGGCTCGTACATATTCACAGATCATATTATCTACGACCTCAGAGGCGCTCTTTCCATATTTATCCCAGTCACGCAACTATTTTAAGCCCTACATCTGCGATATCCACAAGGAAACTCTCTATCCTGTTTCTCTACAAACCTTTCAATCTTTATACGTGCCCACATATTATTATGTACGTATGCAAATTTCTTAATGAGCTTGTCTTTTCCTCAGGTCACTGATGTGACTGGCGTTTCAGATTCCTACCTTTACAGAAAGAAACTTGCTCCTAAACATACATGTAACCTGCTGATGTTCCTACCACGTATCGGTCCTATGTTTTAAAAAGGTCCTACTAGACGAAACATGCTAACCACACGTTTGCTGGAGATCTTGACAACTCACGACGGGATTTCTCCCACTTCAGCTCATCGAAGAAACATAATCCGAGTGCTATTCAACCTATGTTCCAGCTGTCTTTGTTCCGAGGCCAGCAAACGACCATTCTGCACGGTGTTGGCGCGTTTGTATTATCATAAATGAAACTGAGCATGTGGTCAGCTAAATCCTTTGCCATTCTATGTAAGTCACTTGCGGTTCTGGGGTGTTTTATCCCAAAAATCGTTAAGTTCTCACCGTAATCTACTCCCACGACCTGGTGAGTCCGTGTAAAATACAAGCGTGCTCGTAGTTACTAACGTGGAAACTCGGTCCTAAATGCGACCAAAATTCTAACCTTAACTGCCACCGTCGCAGTTTTCGTTCTTACCAGCTGAACTCATCGATCAGATCTATGTGTCTCCGTGTTCTGCGGTACCCTCTTTTCTCCTGAAATAAAATCTGGTAGTTTGCTGTATAGTTTCAACCGCGTCCTACATTTTAGAAGCTTTTGTTTTACTCCAAACAACCTGTACCACTGATTCCTTTCCAAAATTGGAATCGGCGAGTTACTCGGGTTTCAAAGGGTAAAAACTGATGTTTCTTCCTACTGTGGATATCCCCAATTCATCATCACCTGGAACTTCTATGTCTTTCTCTACTGGTCCAAATGTTCATCACCACCCATCCTGGTAGTGGTTATGGCTGTTGTTTTATATCGGTTGGCTTTTTATTTATAAGGTGCCCTTGCCTGACCGGCTTTGTTAGTTCAGTGTTTACTTTTTACAATTCAACGAGTTCATTGCATTTTAGACACGTCCCGACGGTCTTATGGTACTCCCTGTTGTATCCTCATCCTCCATGTTCAACTGTTAACGACTCAAACCTATTTTAAGAGGTATGCTTCCACCGTGAGTTCAGAAATGAACCTACTACTCTGACCGTTTGTAAAGGTCACAGAAACAAAAATCGTAGAAAGGAAAAGCGAAAAAGAAACCCTCACATGGCCTCCCACTCACCATACACGCCTATGCTTCCATCAGATCATCGACGAATATTCCACAGATGTTGTTCGCAGGTGAGCAAAGTCCCACGAATACTTGGTAGGCTTGCCAACCATGAGTCGGAGAGGGAGCCATTTGTAGGGCTCAAAAAGCGAATCACTGAGCGGTTAAGCAAAATGTTACATTGCAAACCTTTCAGCAAAAGCCCCTTGATCAATTGCAGCCCCGTTTAAAGTGCCCTATTCAGGACAGAAGATGTAGAATCATTTGAAACTCCTGTTTTCACTGGTTCTATAGCCTAAGCGCAACCAGCCTTGACCAAGTAACCGGTAGCTTTAGATTCACCCTCCCTCGCCTGATCCTATATTTGGGAAACCCTCTTTGGCCTGAAACGTTTGGTTATGGGTCAAGTCAACCGCTGATTAGTTTAATTTTTATTTCAGTTTAATTCATCTCACAAGTCACTTACCGCACTTACCACTAGAATCATCAATTGTTTGTTTCCGCTACTGGCTCAGTCGCTGAATGGACGTCTATCGAGTATATATAACGGAGTCTCTAGATGCTTGGTGCATTTAGTGCCGGTATGCAAGTTTGGGGATTCAAGGCGGACATCGGTAGGCTGGCAGGCAGTAAGAGGATCACGGATGAGGAGAAAGAGGTGGTATTCAGTGTTATCAAAACTGCCGGTCAATCGTTGGAGCCCAGTTGTATCGTCTACCGTGAATCGGCATTCAGCCATATTTTTAGGCCCTAAAAAACTGTGCCGAGTGATTTTTAAAAATTTAAATTCCATAACCATACGGCCAACGACTATTGCCAAAGACAGATAACGAAGAAGTCATCTAAACTTCTTCGCCCAAAAGTGCACCGTAGCCGTCACCGTCCGCATTGGAGCATCATAGAGGTGGGGCACAAACCTTGCTGAAGGCAAACAAAGCGAGCCTAGAAGGGCAACTCTAAAGGCTGGGACGTATCGCCCTCCAAAACCGCTTTGCACTAGCCTGGACTGTAGATAAGCAAGAAAGAATGAGGTTGCTATGGAACGACCGACACACGGGCAAAACTTTCCTCAGCAGAATCCACTAGTGTCGGACTCTACTATTACAGGATGCCACAATAATGAATGAGAAAGTGTTCACTAAGCGTTATACGGCCGCTCAATCTATCTTGGCCGACTTGATAATACTGGTGGGAGACAACGAAAAACCATGTTATAACTACGAAGGCCTGGGTAATGTTTCTCAACAGAACGTGCTTTTGCAACTATGGATAGGAGACACATTGAATACACGGGCTGTAGCCATATATTTTGGTACCAGAGATATGAAATCCGGATATTTTCCAGAGGAACTGGGGACAAAAGAGACAAGAGCAGCAGTTTTTGGGGTTTTGTAATAGCAGAAATCTTGGACAACGTTTATATCGGGGCACTGAAATCTCGGCAAAAATTCAGTTACTTTCAGAGGACACATTAAAGGGATTATTTCTCGCAAGTGTGATACGCACAGATGACGCCTGTGTCCGCGATGCTTATGGAACAAAACGAGATTTTTCTATTGTTCTGTTCGTGAAAAATTGTTTTGCCACATAATTTATTACTCTTTTGCATTTATCTGGTCGTTGTACGTACCAGCTGGCACAGCTTTGTGTCACGTTCTGTTTTTATTTACCCTTGCCGTTTAAATGCAACTTGATATGCACAGTTCCCGTTTAGTCGTTCGGCCCTCGTAAATGACTTCGTCCGGCCACATTGTAGTTTTGATTCCCGATGCCAGAACATTGCAATCAAGAACCAGGTTTTTTACCAGACGTTGTAGGGTTATAATAAACTAGCGCAAACTCCACAACTGCTTCTCTGTACATTAACGTAATACAAACTCGAAGAACCTGCTGAACAAGCTCGTAGAAGCGGTTCTCCATAAAAGCCTTTTAATTTCCACCTCATATGCCAATAGTTTGTTTACCTGAGACGCATAGTTTTACCAAGAGAAATGTCTACTGATCCGAACAATGTAAGGCATTTGGCCACATAAACAAGTCCACAGAATCTCGAAGAAGCGTGCAGCTTCACGGGAATTGCACGTTATTACAGGCGGGCTACAATGGAAATGGCATATTTAGAAGGATTTGCATTGTTTCGATGAACCAATCAGATCCTCGGTACAAAGCTTTGAAGTGGCTAAAAGGAAGAGCATCAGATGGCAATAAATCCCCCAGATATACAATTACGAATGTATCCAGTGGCCATGCGAAAATACAGCAAAGCTAATGAGTCTTCCAGAAGGTAAAATAGGAAGCAGTGGAACTGCTACACATGTGCAGCAAAGGGAGCACTACACAGTGAAAATTCGATTCGTGGGCGTGTTAAAATGTGCAGCTAAGAGATCCATAATTAAAGATTTTGTATAAAGTTGTGAAAAGTGGAGCCCAACAGTGAGATAATAAGAGGCAAAAACTAGGAACCTAGGTGCACCTTGTCACGGCTGCACCGAATGCCAGTGATAAATGATCCATTATAAAGTATGCATCAACCAACATGACCTGGATGTTGTACCATAACCGTTAGTGCACAACAAGCTGAGCAAATGCCCGAAGCACGCTGGTATAAACAGTCAGAAAATATCACCCGCAGTCTCCACTGGTTGCCGTATTACCGCTGAGGCTTTGCCAAACGTCGCAGCTGATGCCGAACATTTGGACCCCTCAAGCAAAATAGAGAATCACATCCAACCGTGAAAGCCGCCGATTAGAACAAAGATTTGGCAACAGATGTCTTGAGACCGGTAGATGAAAACACTGAGATGGGTGGATTGTTCTATCAAATTGTGTGAGGCATCATCAGTTCTTCAGGTCGATTTAAGCTGCGGTAAATGTAGTCAGTTAAACTTGGATCTGGTTAACTACGCTACTTTAAAGGCATTCCGATACACCAAGCCTGCAGGGCTCAGAAGATAAGAAAACTCGTGCCATACCATATCAAGGTAACTGACTGGCCGGAAAAGCAACCTGATCCTATAAGACACTCCCAAAGATATTTGTTCAAAGAAACCACAATGTATGGGGCCAGACTCCTCCTAGAAGTTTTTTGGCGCAAGGACCTTCGATGTAGAAATCCACCTACAAAAAACTGCTTTTTGGACACAGTCCAAAACCGGGCTCTGAGTTCTTTGATCAGTGCTAAATGCGACAGAAAATGACAGTGATTTGTGTCGAATCAACTGACCCTATAAGAGCCACGTGGCAGTAAGCTAGTCGAACCACGCTGATCGAAATACAAAATACCTTAACGGCTGGAGTGAGCGAACCATCAACACCTGAATGCATGTAACTGAGGTGTGCATCAGGAATGGTACCTACGCCAGTCAATAATACGTTTTCTCTGGGCCTTGCTGACAGGGAATGAAATACGAAGTTGGGCTTACCTATGTTATTGTAAAGATAAACCAGTTTGGAGCCGCATTGTCTTTTATGGCGCACTAGCTCCAGACTGTGACATACAACACAGTGGTCAAAGTTTACGTTGAAACACGGTACAAAAAAGGGTCAACGCGCACTAACAAGTCGTCGCGTAGAGTGGATTCTTTATCCAGAAGTCAAGGAGCGGATGCAATGTGAAAATACTTTGAATCCACAAGATATCAAATGGTTAGCTCTTGTCTTTGTTGTTCGGCGAGTACCTAATTATAGAAAACTGAGGTTGAGGATAACGTGGTTTGGACCTGCCCTGAGACGCCTAATAATAAACGCAGCCGATCTGCTGTTGTCACTTGTATCTTTCACGTTTTTCTAATGCTCTCATACATGAATAAATAGCCCGTTCGTATGGGCAGCTTGTTTTCGGGTAATTTAAGTTACTTCCAGTAAACCATCGATTATGTAGATAATCATAAAGCCAAGTGCCCTAATCACAGTTTGATGCGTTGGTTTACCGCGTCAGCAGGAAACCATGGGAGACCGATTTGCAGAGCATTTTAGGCGCAACAAAAACGACCGGTTTGAAACGAGCTAAAATAATGTTTTTCAGCTTTAAGTGACAGACCGATTAACGTTGGTGGAGGGGCAAATTTCTGGCAAACGCGTAGTCATTATCTTCTGTTAAAGGAAGAAAACTGACCGCACCCTCCATTCCACTTTTGGTCAAGCACCAAATTTTGGATTGTTCCTACATTTTTGATCTCTGGAGGGGCCGAATGCGCGTATACCAGGGCGAGGAAGAATGTGTAGCGTGTCAGAATAAATGGCGGACAGTTAAGAGCACCGTGGATGTGAATGTCTAAATAAAATACCATGGGGAGTGGTGGACTCTGGTGCTGACATCGGAGCAGCCACAACGCGTAGGGGGTGGGGCACGTGATGAGTATTCTGAACATCTGCATAATATACTGGTGTGGCAGCCACACTTTTGTGAATGAAGGTAACGACGGATACGTGTACTCACGTTAGGATATCGGCAAAAAGATTCAGGTCACGGGACACATAATGTTTCTTTCTGGCTTTGGTCGTTATTCGGATGAGTCGGCGCACCCTTCCCGAATTACTCACATGGGCTTCCAGATACTCAATGGAGCCTACATCAGACCGCTTTTTAAACGCCCCGAGCGAAATGTCTTCTTATGGCAAGAGGGGCGTAGTCTTCACTGAGCGTGTCCAGCGAGCTGCTAAGAAAATGATAGCTGGCGGCAAATCCAGTGAATATGAAACGCATCACGATTGTTACCTCCTGAGGGAACTAATACTTACTTACGCCTTGTTCCAGCCAGGATTGGTTTACAGGTCTTCCGCCGTTGACCCAATTTATACACGACTGGGATTGGTAAGATGATGTTCAAGCTCAGAACGTGCACATTTATCAGACAACAACTTTTCTAATCTCGGATAGCTGGTGCATGGAATAACGTTTCTCCGACGGTTGTTAACGCTGCTTCTGGAACCCAGTCCAAAGCATTTTTGGATGCTTTCTTATCTGAGTCCACATGTTGGCAAGCTTGCTGTCCAGCGCTGGGAACTAAAAGAGTTGCGCCACACCTTTTTGCTTGTGCCTTTCAGATGGACGGAAGCCGATGAAAGACAAGAGGAAACCCGAACCAGGAAGCTTGGGGGGAATCCTCTATCCTGTGTATCAGTCGATGTATCCGTGAAACGTGTTTTATGGATGACACTCTGGAGTTACCCACCCACAGGAAAGAACAGTGGAATAATTTGTTTGGTGACAATATTCCGAGATAAGCAATAACCCGATTCTGAAGCGCCTGGGAAAAGTAGGGTTTATACCTTCTTAGCTGAAACCCAGAACGGTAATGACCAGCTCTTTGAGAGAATGCCAGACCGGACAGAAGCCGCTCCTTGCATACCGAACGAGTATCTTGGGTCACGCGATCCAGGCTCGTCATGTCTGTGAGACAGCATTATTGACCTGCCTAGCATGAGTGACGAGAGCCGCATCTAATAAACATCACTAACTCTGAGAGCACCCAAATAAAAGCCAACATGGCGCTTTATTTCTAGCTTTATACAAAGCCGATCATGGCACACGTCTGTGACAGGAAACCTGTTGACCATTTCTCGGCGGTGAGTGAAAACTGTTCATTATTCAACAACACTTGCCAGAAATGACGTTGCAGCAAATTACTGTGACTTAATACTTTTGCGGCGATATTAGTCAGTTAAAAGGGGGGAAAATCGATCCATGGGCTTATGTTATATATACTTTATGGCCACTCATTAATCCTGGCAATTTGTTGAACCCTTGTGATAGAAAAATTCGTCGTAAACACCTCATGGTCATATACGTTTATACGACCCTGCAGCCGTCCACGGGTGATTCTATCATCACAGTTAAGCTGCATAAAATGCTCTGTGTTGCAGGGACCGGTGCATTTGCGTCTGTCTATTTAGACCGAGGGTGTCATCTGATTTATATACAGGAACGAGTATTCTGCAACTTTTGTATCACGGAGTGCATTTTAGGCTACAATAAACTGAACACCTTATTCTGGGTGCGAAATACCCAAAACATAAAGCTATCTTCAGTTAAACACGTTTTGGGCCAAGCTGATATTTGATTCTATAGCAAAATAAATCCGAAGCCCAGGTGATTGGTGACTTTGAAAAGTTACTTGCTAGAGAAAGTATTCACCTACTTAATTGCCGAAACACACCTAAAAAGTGAGAACCTCGAAAACGTTGCGGGTTTTGAGAGCCGATTTTTATTCTGCGAATACTGGGAGGCGTTTGACGCTTACAATAATATGTTCAGAAAATACACGCAACCTAAACGATGCCACAACCATGTGAATAGATCACCACGGAAACAGTTAGGTAAATGCATTGATTACAAGCGCAGAAGCATAAATCACAACACGACGTGAAACGATGCGAAAGAAGGTTAAGCTGCCGTGGTCACTAAGGCAAAGATAAAATGTCCTAGCGGAGGCCACATGGGTTGAATGGAACAAACAGCAAGGTTATATCTTTATCGCCACTTATTTAAGCGAAAGAAATACGCCTAGGTGTATCGCATGAAGTGACGCCATTAGTCTTTAATTGACGCTGAGATAGCAAGGAGCGACTTATGCAGCAGATAAAGGTGGAACTGCTGACTCCCGCGGTGTTGCCAGTCGGTCATACGGGATTCGGCTGGTGACCGCTCTGGGCCGCCAATTGTGCCAGGCTTGGAATGTCAGCCAGACTTAATTAGCTTTCATTTTGCAGTGCCATCAGGTGCTCTTAGGATCATAGGGCGGGAATTTTGGACGCTTTTGTAAAGTTTGCGGTGGTCACGATATTTTTGTGATTCGCATACATATCATTCTCATTCATACGGCCCCCCTGTCTCACGGCAATTACCATGGTTGATCAACACAAAAGGATGAGCACCGGGCCGTAATTTTACTGCCATTAGAGGTCATCAGCAGTGCATAAACTTGGCCATGCAGAGCTTTGAAATTCGGACAACTCAGGTGCGTTCAGCTTTACTTGGATTTCAGGTGCCCAGGGTCCGAACTTCTCCTATAAATTTGAGTCAAATCTGACTCAGGTCATCTGATTTGACCTAGGCTTAGCCGACTGGCTTTTCCTCAAAACTTATTTCTTCAGCGTTAAGTTGGAGGTCAGATGATTGTGTACGGGTTGTTTAACCCTTCCTTAGGGTAGAAGTTCTGTACTTGTCAACTTAAAACTTCTGAAAAAGTCCACGCTCTGCAGACAAGATACTTGGCGAGGTTGTTTAATCGGACAAATGGCCGCCGTAACTGCTGCTTTTCATTTCGATCAACAGATGGGGAAGATGTTTATTTCCAGTTCATTTCCGCGAAGGCTGCTGTTGGTAGAACAAAAATTTATAAAGTATGAAAAGTCAAAAACCAAACTTTGCGTCAAACGACATTGCGCAGACTTTCTTAATAAAATCTTGATTACATTCTTTCCCGTTCAACTAGTTGTGACGCCTGCAAGTTAAAACGCCCATCACGCACTTCTGGAGGCGGATTAAAGTGGCATTAACTTGAATTCGACTTGAGACGATCCCAACTATTGTTCGGTTCTATTTCCGGTTTCCAATGCCTAATTTAGTCTAAATCCTCTAAGGATTTTGAAGGCACCCTACTAAACTTGCTTGTTCATTTTTCAGCTGGAGGGTCGAGTGACGCGCAACACTAATAATTTTGCTATTTTATCCCGAAGATTTTTGTTGGACATGCTGATGACTAACCTAGTTCAAGAGATAGAGTTTATGTGGCACATACTTCGGTTATTCTTAACTCAAGTACCGCCTATTCAAAACATCAGCGTGAGTGATACTCAAGTTCTGGGTGCGCAGGAGAAATAAAGAAAAGATTGAGGAAGATAAGGAAGTCAAATTTAGGAAATCCCCGCTGAATGGCTGGCCAAGCACAACCACATTGGATAGATCGATAACCTTCATCTACTAAATAAGCGTCTTCCGTTCTACGTGACCATCGCTTGCATTCCACCCGAGGGGAAGGAAATCGATTCGGGGAAAATTTTCTGTCTTTAGGAGCTGGCGCGTTGTGTTGCCTATTGTGGCTGCAAGGTGTTTGTTTTAGCTCACTGAGTTTCCTTTACAGGGCCCAACCCAAACCCATAATCCGTGTGCCTTTTAATTACCCAAACGTCCGGTAGGGTGCATGTGGAGTCTCCTCTCTTCCACTTCCTTTTTTGATCAGCAGAGTGATGCGTTCCAACACTGAGCCAAAATATTAAAACTCCTTGACCTAGTTTAATGTCGCAATCGTGATGGCAAAGCTGGGAAGGGACTGAATGAACTTGTCAGCGCGTATTATTGGTTTGCCGAGTGTGGAATGTCAGGGTGTGCTCTGACGTCGGAGTTATCATTCTGCTTATGAATTTTGGTTTATTCGGATGAAACCCACACCGCCCGTGGTTGAAGAGCGCTTGCTCGTATTAGATTTTAACACCCAATAAGCCCATAGAACCCACCACGTTCGGTAGGGTTTTATCGTTTACTTCGAAAGCTATAACTCGAAGCTCTCCGGTTTGTGAGTTAGAATTAAAATTATCTATCCAACGAAACAATATCCACTGAGAAACCGAGGTGTTACTTAACTTTCGAAACCACAGGATGGAAAAGAAATGCTGCCTTTAAAATTATTCTTCCAGTCTTATGAAATTGTCAGCAAACTTTCTGGTTGGACCGGATAGTACACAATCAAATCAACCAATTGCCCTGTTACGTTGTGGTACTGAGACCTTTTCTATGTAATTCTGTACTACCAGTACGGACAATAGTTTTCCCGTTGGTGAGACGGATCCTTGGGGCCTAATCTTCATAAGGAAATAATATTGAGTACTTTATTGTCAGAATATTTACGCACTGCTTCCAAATGAGGGTCTAGCAGAATATCCTAACTGGAGTTAGCACTTCGCGGCCACCTTCGTCTTTGTGTTACTGCAATGTATCTGGTGAAATCATACTTACACTGCATATATGACCATTGGAAGTTGCAAGAGGGCAAACTACACGTACATGAACTGTTGGCCGGTTGGCTCACACAAATGAGATGCGCCAGACCGTGAGCAGTTTGGTAGAGGACTTGAAAAGGGACAAATGTACGGAAACGGAGACGTTGTAAGCAGTAGTGTGTTACAAGAATACCAACCAAATCCGACTGAAAAGGATGTCCTACCACATATTCAGCGTACGCCCTAATCTGAGAAGAACGTATTCCTAAGCGATTGCTTTTGAAATTACTTCATGAAAAAAACATTTAGGCTTACCTTCAAAGCAGGTGGAAAAAGTAACTTACGCACAATGTGTTGTTTGTATAGTGCCGAGTTGATCAAGGGCAACTTAAAAGTAATCACTTAATATGTTGCAAGCCGATGATACGAGAGGATTTCTTTTCCGATGTACAACGACAGAAATCACTCGGGTTTTAATAGCAAACTTAGCAGAATTATACAGAAGACCAGTGATTTATTCAAACAATAAGGAGTTTTTTCAGTCCATATGTACAATGCACGTGATACAGCATGCAGAACAGCACAACGAAGACTGATGGGTGCCGGAATTACATAAGACATCAAAATATGGTTACCTCGGGATTTCGAGTGAAAAAATTGGAAGTGTCGAAAATTTCTAAACTTTTCCGCTGCACGGTGGTTATTTGAATGAAACCTAAATATTTCCGTATTAGGAGAACCAACTCCGGACGTAACTGGACTAAACAACTGCTAATGGAATAACCGTTTTCGTTGGGACAGATTTAGCTGTTTATTCTTCAGTTGTCCTTGACAGATGGGTTCTATTTTTAGCATCATTTTTGGCCCACCTAGAACTTCCCACGTGAGCTTTACAAGCAGCCCGTTTTCGACTGCAGACGACACGCCTGTACGCGTCACCGTTCAATAAATCAGCTGTTTCGAACGTTCATTGGCTTTCTGGTTTTGCTAAGCGCATCAAGCGCTATGAAGCGGCTATCCAAACTCGGGTTCACGGTATCAAGTAGGCATTAGGAAAACTGTGATCCACAACACTACGGAAACAAAAATTACAAAATAATCAAAAGAGGACACAAAAGATTGTAACCTCTAGTTTGTTGATTGATACTGACAACTTAAGCACGTACAGTTAAATTGAGCTTCAAATGACATCCAAGCAGCCTAGCAATATATTTTAGAACCTTCGAACCTTCTATATATCAATGACAAAGTGAAGTAGGTCTTTGTCTTGGCATCAGAAATTGCGGGAATTGACAGTATATTTCGAGGTAGAATGACGATAAACTAGCGAAATATTTTTTTTACCTATTTCATCTAATGGAAACATATGTGGACATTTAAATACCTAGTGTGCGATGTTCTTTGAAGTTTCAAATCCTCACCCTAAAAGAAATTTCCATAATACAATTGGGTGAGCAAAGCATTCACCAGTGCTAAGAAGAATGCTTTCTTCTGAGAAGACTTGTTCGAGCTGGAATCCACTAACTAACAGGGACCGTTTAGGATAAAATGATTTAGATATTCTTTGTGTTTCTGTGGAAACTTATCCTAAATCAATTTCATCTTTGGCCCGGTTTATTTAAAAGGACGAGTATCAACAGCTTTCGCGTCGCGGTTAGATTGATAAATGACTTCTCAGTTTATGGTGATTTCTTCACAAAACAACCTTAACCCAAAAGTATCATTAGGACCACCACTAATTCACCAAAATAAGTTGACATAACTCTTTTTTCCATAAAAATATCAGGAAATGATTGTGTCTTATAAGTGCCCTGACACAGTAGCCACACGTGGATAGTTCTGCACCACAGACCTGGAGGCTGAGGTCTGCTTCCGCATGTTAACAACGGACATTGTGCGTTAAGTGTGCATGATCTTCACTTCTGGCCAGATTCTACTCTCACTGACCATTTTCTGTCTGGATAGCAAGTACATCCTCCAACCAGTCGCGCAACTGGTTCAGTTCAACTGGTTCATATTGGGAGGGACATTTGTATTGTTATCATAACCCCTAAGACAAGACGGCATGGCAACCTGTTTTGTTTTCCCTGCCACTGTTTTTGGCAGATTTATTTGTTCATACATCCACTCATTTGCTGCTTTGTGCAGTAAGCGAAACAAGGGTTCCGTACTTTCGACGTGCCCTTGACCATGCCACTAAAGGCTAGTGAAAATATCCGGGTCATACTGAATTCATCTGAAAACTGCCCACAAAATAGACCCATGCATTCGTAGTGGTCATTTGGGGTGGTTATGGTTAACTTTCTGCCACAGAGACGGACGTAAGCAATGAGGTAGGCTAATACATCAAGCGGCAAGACTCAAGGGCAAATAAGTATAGAATGTCCTTGCAACGCAACTACCTGGTTCATCTAGGTGGAATTTGGAAGGCGATAATTGTACATCGCTAAAGTCACGACCTACAGAACTATACCTCATGCTCGAGAGTAGGCTTCAACGTAGAACCTTGAGAATGAACAGAAAACATACACTGGACTGTTAACGAGTATACACACGCTACTCTCTGGTTCAAAAATTTCTATGGCTTCCCTGCAAGGCTTTCGGATCACGATGAAAATGAAAGATTCACATGCATGCAATCCCCATAAAAAATTTTCGAAATGGTTCTGCAATTCTGAAAACTGCTAAGTTCTTTCTCGTTCGGTAGTATAGCATATTTATGCTCTGTAGAATGTGTTTCGTCAAGCTATGTTTAAGCTCAAAAACACGTAGTTTTTCTTGGAGTGCTCTATCACAATTTTTTATTACAACCGTGCGTTCATTGTTCTGGCAGAAAATTTGACCCACCGGTTGAGTGATGGTTACACTATTAGTTCCCATCCAAGAGCAATTCAGTTCAAAAGAATGTAAAATTAAATAACCACGCTGTCATCTATATCGAGCAAATAATGTCATTTTAAGTCGATGACATCAAGTTCAAAATCGTTTTCCCCATCCAGGCATTAAATCGTATCCAACGTTAGCAATTCATCTGGTAGGCGAATTTTCTGTTTTTCATTAGACATTTGTTTAGTGTCAGCGATATTGATACGTCCAAAAGCTACACACCTTCCAGGAGAACGGTAATTTGCGTCAACCCGTAGAGCCAGTTTCTCTTCAGCCTCAGTGGTAGGCTGGATTGTGAGCTGGATCGTCGAATGGGCCTCACTCGTCAGGTTCCATAAACCGTCGAAGCCTTTGATGCCCAAGACGACAGTAAATTTTCTCTGTTTCCTCATTCAGCGTACACAGATTCGCAAGTTTGGCATTCGACTTCTTGAAGCGTGCATCATTTCCTTCAAAACAACTTGAGTTGACATTCTTAATACTCACACTGACTCTCTGCACAGGTGATACAGGCCCGCACCACCATAGGAAAGTTTCCTTACCACAGTGGCTGGTTCCATTAGCTAGACCACATTCATATCCCGCTCGGTAGAAACATTTCCCACTAAACGACGCAAACGCATTCTGGCGGACAACCTGCAACATCGATTCCCTCAATGCTCCCCTCCATGCGCAGACGTTATTATGAAAAAATAACCCATCACATTATACTGTTACGAGCATCCGGTTACGATACAATTTACCAGAAAGTTTTTCCCAGATGACTGTGTGATTTTTCATGATGAAATTTCAGTTTTGTGATATGATACCTCCCAGCAACAATGATTTTTTCTGTTACACTCAAATCGATCAGGAAAACGAAATGTTTCCTACTGGTATAAGTCCAAAAGCTCCACGGGATATTCATGGCAGCATACAGGAAAATGAACAAAAATTGCGGAAGCAACGGAGCTGTTGTGTCGGTGCTGATGATTGGCGACGTAACTGTTTAGAGTAAACCTCAAATCAATTCTCTAAAACGGCAATTTAGAGAACTAAAAAGGGAGGTAGAGCAAAGCAATAAACTGGATTCTTGCTAGTATTGACGGTTGCAAAAAACCTAACGCGGAATCCAGTGACAACGCACTATGCTATCCTGCGAAAAATTATGCATGTCTACTTTACCACACAGCAAAATCAACATACAGTGTCCAGCTGAAATGGCCTTTTTGCCTCTCGTTTTCCAAGATGCATCAGATTTGAAGATAAAGTCCAGAAAACGCACCGCGTGTCCATCATCCATTGTGTTGCTTAATTTTTTTGTGCTATATCACTTCCATGTCCACATTCTAGTTGATGGACAAACGCTTCTGTGCGTGTCTATTACAAATACTTACATTAAAGCCTGCGGATTCTATATTTTCGGTGTGAGTGGGGACACAACCAGCTCCAGCTGTGTTCCTACACTGTCGGCTTCCCGTTGGTAAACAAAATGTGGATACGCTGAGCTAATGTTTTGAGAAGTGTGTCGGCATCTGATCACACGCTATACTGACAGTTCCCACGAGCTAAAACACCTGACAGCTCCCCACCTTCTCTTATAAATTAGTTGGCTAAAATTGTGTTACTATGCTGTGCCCAAAACAATAGTCAACAAAAACTGAACGGTCGCATTTGACCAAACTTTTATGCGTTACTGATCAATATATACATCTCAATATTAATCAAAAGAAACACATTTGCTGTTTACTTTTACGTTTTGTTCTCCAAAGGATGGGGAAAAACCGTATGAATAGAGAATAACATACGCTGCAGCATCGGAAACTGATCGATATGGTCATAGTCGTGTTGAATTCCAACGTAACAATTGTTCCGAAATTCCACCAGTCTCTTTCGAAAGCGGTCGGTAGCCATTTCATCGCTCTGTCGCACCGAAGCGGATCCAGTTTGAAGATATCCTCTCCGCGTCTAACGGCAAGATACTGTCGATGTAGAGTGCCAAGTAACAGTTTCCAGAAGGTGGGTCATAGTAGAAGGATCTGCAGACATCGTTGAGTTTGCACCTAGAAGAATGACGGAAAACATGATACAACACCAATAGTGAAGAAATGCGCATTAGACTGCAGGACTTGGATTTGAAACCGTTAAGTTCCGAATCACTTTCCTTCCATCGGGTTTCACGCGGACACATGGCTGTGTTTGGTGTGTGTGTGTGTGTGTGTGGTGTGCATACACGTGCACCTAAGGCTTAAAGTCGGACATTCAGGAGTGTTCAAACTAGAGGCACCGGAATTTGTTTTCTGTAACCGCGAATTACAGACCAGGAGTACTACTCGCTAGCATTGTTGTACACCTTGGTCTTGTATTACCAGTGACCAATAACATCAAGTCATCTTTTGGACGTACCTTGAGACTAGGATACTCGGTGTTCACACCTGTTTTGACTAGTATGGACCACTAATTGAGCAAACCAATGGCCTTAGATCAGCTCCACTATGTCAGCCTTCTGATCATATTTGCTTGAGTTTATAACATAGAGCAGTGTTCACGGTTTCTAAATGCAGTTCGGTACAGGCTTCTTGTGGTTGTGTCAATCCTGCGCACAGTCCCTTCGGCATAGTTCGATTCGAAGAACTTTACTTAGTGACAAATCAATTATTGAGGGTTATGTGAAAACCTCTCGGTCTTCAATCTCACTGCAAGAACCCAGAAATGGTAACCTGCAGAAAGGACCGAACGGTTACTCTCTGCTTTAATAAGTAAAACCGTCTAAACGTTCAAAAACCGTGACAGAAAAATAAACCGAGGACGTAAAAAGACCTACGGACTACCTATCTTCCTTCACCCAGAGATCGCACAGGCCTGGATTCAACCTTACGACCAACAGATTCCCAACAAGTTTCAACAATTATTTCACAAACAAAGCTGCAGTTTTGTGTCCCCATACAAACTCAAAAGCCAGGAAAATTGGCTACAAACCACATGTGATTATTTATAAATTATCAAGAGCACTCTCTTCCACCTTCCGGCATTGAAGGATCACTTTGACTGAGAGTTCCAGACAGTTCCAGAGACTCTTTGGTCCATTAGGTATCGGGTACTGTTTTGAAGATAACAGGCCGTTTATCAAAGTGATTATCAGTGTCATTCGCTGGAGGTTTTACTCTGCATTTCTTGCATTAAATCTAGTTGGTTCCTATTTCACAACCGCACAGTCCTAAGTGAAAACGTGCAGTGAGTAGGTAGACAACTGATTTAGGTTGTAGCAGTCGCCCAAGTTGATTAGCGCATACACGTCCACTGTCCCCCTCGCGCCTGGTTTTGTTCCACATGTCACAACTTGTATCACGAAACAACACCGTGACATGGATACGAACTTTGGACAACAACAGGTCCCTTACACCTGCACCTACAATCTTTATTTGTTTTGCCTGCCGCACAATTACGCGTTAACATCGTGCCAACGAATACGAACTTTGGCCAACAACAGGTTACGTGAACTAGTTCAGGGCGCAATGTGATTTTTTTTCTTTCACGGTCCCCTAGAAATATATAAGGACCGAACTCGGCCAACCTAAAGGCACGCGCACGACACACTCAACATACAACACAGACTCGCGCGCGCAGGAAGCGCGCACAGGGAGCAAGGAGTTAGCCAAACTCCACAAGTCCACGGACAATTATGGAACACGTGTAGCAGCTATGCTGCAAAGAAAACACGTTCCCGCAGTCCGGACTTTCACCAAGACACTTTCAACACGCTAGACACGCTCAACACTCTCGACGCACACACGCATCACACGCACGTCAGAATATAGGCAGGCTCAACTCACCAGCACAGCGCGCCTCAACTGCACGCCGCATCGGTCCTTAGAGCTAGCTTCAACAAACATCAGGCCACGGACGACAAGGAACAAGTGTGGCAATAATGTTGCCAAGAGAACACTTCCTCCATCCGGCCTCTCTTCGTTCAATCTCACCAAGGACCTCACTAACCGATAAGTCCCTTTTTCACTTGCTCCACATTTCATATTGCCTTTATTTTATACATGGTGAATTTCGCTTCTGTGAACTACTGTCAACCACAGTAAAGACTGTTATTAGTGCATACACCTTCTGAATTGTACTACGGCTATCATAACCCTTGCACTAATAAGGTGTACCCTGTACCTGCATTGTTGTGACAAATATTGCTACTCAAATGTACATTGTCTGGCGTATCAGGATAGCGACCATTAAAGTACACAACTAAAAGGTTTATTTCCCCACCGAAATCGTGGTCCGACTACTTTTGCACATACGTAAGTATTTTGGTGAGTAGTGTGTTCAGATAACTCATTGTGTGCGGTAAATTGGGCTACTCCAGTCAGGTTTGAAGAATCCCATCCAGTATGTTGGTCTAAACCATAAAAAGCCTCCGTTCACAGAAAGTTTGGTAACATACACATCTTGTTCATCAGTTTACCAAACTAACCTGAGTGCACAGTGTAGAGTTGTTAGCGCTGTTTTCTCATTGAAACAACCGTGTTCAAATGAGGCGAACTGCTCGGACAAAACCGTCGGCCAGGATGACTTGAATCGTTCACCAGTCGACCGAGGCAACCTGACATTTCTTACCAACTCGCAGACTACATATCTCGGTCTCTGATTTGGTGCTGTGTCATAGAAGGCTCCGCTCATAAACTCAACAACTTGTTGGTCGCGGCCATTCGGCTGTTTTGGAGCCCAATGGGTGATTGTGGTCTCATCCGTCAAAAACGCACTCTCCCCTGGGTCACTGACACGCCATCCCACTGGGCTGTAATCTGTACCCTCTAGAAGACTGTTGATTCCAGTGTGAACGACCGGCAAATTGGAGAAATGCTGAACCAGGCGTTCCGAATGTTTTCCAATCATAAACATGGGGTGATTTAGCCGTTTGCCTGTTTCATAGCATATGGAATGAGCCCTGCAAAACGACACGGAGGTTTCAATTGCCATAAGGCAAACATCGTCACCTGTGTCGATAAATTCCTTCGGACAGGGTGACCGTACAAGGCAACTTATCAGAGATATTACTAAAACATGTTCAGGGCGCATTGATGAGTGAGTTTTCTTACTGATGTCTGCAGCGGGGGAGATGTATGCAGTCAATCAACAGCTGACCAGTTTTGATTGGAGAGATGCGAGCAAATTTCCCGTAAGGTGATTGGTTGAGATAATTTTTAGTGCAAGCACCATCCTCAATATAAGTTGATATGTACCCATGAATGAGAATCAGTCAGTTGTGTTTATTACGTGTGTGTCAGTTACCCTAGCTCCATGTTATTCAGTTTGAAGTACATAAGTCTGTTTGTGCGAGCGCAGGACCAGCTTGGATACTGTAGTTGGAAGGAGTCTCGAATTCGTTGCAACTCAAGCGTTCCATAATATTCCTGGATCGCTGACGCCTTCAAGCTCATTTCATTAAGTGCGCAGTTTGAGAATGTACCTGGTCAAAGTTTCGATTCCATCGTATAGTTCTTGAGAAGGTTGCGTTTTGTGATACTTCGTAAATGATTATCTGGAGCAGGTAAGTTTATTGAGAAAACACAGTGAGGTTACGGGAGCGTTCTCCATATCAAGCGGGGTTGGTCGATTTTGCCCTTCTTCTTGAGCCTCAAAGTTAGGTTAGCACAAAAGGGGCACTCAAGTCCGTGGAAGCAGGGCTCCGTTGGGTGAACCGATAGAGAAAACACGAGTGATATTATCCTTCCAAAACAATGTTGAATCTTCCAATAGAGATTTCTTCCGGTGAGTGAAAGAAATCTATGCCGACAAGCATTGCACAACTGTTACATCCTTGCTGGGAATCATTAGCAGAGCAATTCTCATAAATCACCCATGAAACTCGAGCTCGCAAACCCCCGGATACCGAACCGTTCGGCCGCGAGCGACTGATCAGCAATATGATTAACTCACACTAAGACATAAAATAGCGCCACTCAACTTTAAATAACAGAACCTATACCACGTGCTGACAAATTCACCGAGTGACGAGTTCAGGTAGCGTGAAAATTACCCTTTCTTCTGAGCCACTTAGAAATTGTTGGTAGTGTGGAGAGATTTGAGAATTTCCTAATGGAGATTTCGTCCTGTAATCCGGTCTATCAACAGTATAAACCATCAAATAACGTATCCAGTGGAAATTTAGTCCTCATCGAAAGTTTGGAGTGACTACCGCACAACAATCATATCCCCCCACTGACTGTCAACGACCTCAACGTACACAGCAGGGATCGGATTGCTTGCTGGACACACAGACTAAGTGGGCCGCGAGCGACTTCGAATGATCTCATCCAAGATCACGTTTTAAAACTCAAAACTCGGACCGTAGTGATGATTCTCAGTAGACCGTCCATGTCCTTAACTACACACCATGATTTACATTCTCTCGACTCCTCTGGCCCCCAATCGGTACCTTGACAGCTATCTGATTACTTGTATCCATTCCACCCACTTATCCACCCGGGTGTTACTCCTCCGTTGAATGACATGGTATGCTTCAGCTCCCTGCTTCTTGCACTTCCAATAATGCTTCAAAGTTCAATGACGATAATGTTACTATTATTTATGGCGGCACGGTGCAATTTACCTTTATCTTTTCCAGTCCGTTTCCGCAGGGTGCGCAAAAAGGATCGATTACATAAACGCTGATGAGTGTGATACTCTCAAGAAGCACTTTTCAATGACGTAACCCCTGGTTGATGGTGCCGAGAATGTTTGTTAAGCACAAGGTTGATCTACCATCTGGTGCATGAGCCGTGAGTCACTTCTGTTATCGCTTGCGCTCGCCTCGGAGACTTCCACACGCAGCTAAGATTTGATCCGTGTAGGAACAAACCAACTATCACCGCAGTCCAAACCTCCACATTTTGTCCAAAGTGCTGGAGTGTATTCTGGCCAAACGGTCCTCTTTAACGACCACCAATAAGGATTTAGGTGCATCGTTTCATCGGTGACCAGTTGTCACATCAGGTCATCTGCAATAGACTCATTCAGCGAAAACGAAGCGGTTTCCTTGAACGCTTCGGATCGTTTAAGACACGACGGACTTCTCGCCAAACTACCCACGTATGGCCTGCACCCTTATTTGATCGTTCGAAACGGAAACTTCTTAACAGATCTGTTTCTGAAATTTGGTCTCGACAGTATTGTTCCCCAGATCCACAGGATCAGCATTGAGTTACACCCCATCTCCCATTTACTATTCATACATGACCTACTTCTGTAAGCCTCAGGTCGCACTCATGCATTTACAGACGGCGGTTAAAAAATCCACTTCTTACCGCTGTCACTGGGCAGCCTCGTCTCAGTTAAGTAACGACCGCGTACAGCTAGCAGCCTACTGAACGCCTATGTCGTCAACATTCACGATTTGAGTAATGGCAGTTTCATTCAACCATTCTAATTCTCCCAAACCCTTTCTCATAGGCATTCAGCCTGTAACCACAGCCGAAATAGACCCCATTCAAGAATCTACAGCCAATTCCCTCCAGTGAACTACAAAAAACTCTCCCATTCTGTTTTCCTAGCTTTTTAAAATTTCCAAATATTCAAGGCATCAGCGAACGCCAACCTATCCAACTTTAGCCGACAAATACGTGTGAACAGTCGTATTCCACTCCTTTTAAAAGTCTTGACGTGGTTGTGTGCACATTTTCCGCATTTTTATTGTCCATAAGAGGTGTCTCGGACCTCCCCTGCAATGAACTATGTAATACAAGAATGAGTAAGCAAAGTAAAAAACGGTGTCAAAACAAAAATCTTTCAAGACCGAAAACTATACAAAAATGGTCAGATGTGAATGCCCATGCTGGCACAAGCGAGAAAGAATTTAAAGAAAACTTTTAAGATTATAGGACATGAACTACATACAAGTAATTTGGAGTAAAACAGTGTCGTTTTTGCAAAACGGGAAAAATGCAATCCAGTTCTAGGGTGTGAGGGAGGTACATCACGCTACCGAGACGAAATCATAAAACAACTATCATCTTTACAGCTTCAAATGATATTATCTGACACAGTCGTTGGGCTATTATCACCGGTACTGTCTACGCGAAGTACTTTTGGTTGTGTAAGTGGGGATCGGGAGCTGTCGCCTGAACAAACGTGTGGCTGAGCAGCAGAAACAGTCTGAACATCGGGAGCATAATCAGCACGATCCGAACGGTGAGGCATGTAACCTGTGAAGAAATTTGAATAAAAAGGACTTGAGAACAAAGGCGACGTAGAGCATAAGGTGGTTAAAGAGAAGAGTAGCAAATTACAGCAAGCGGAACCAATGTGTCTCTGACAACATCGTTGGTAGACTGAAAGGAGCTAACGCAGATGCAGCCGCATAGTGTAAATTGCAGGGGATGCTATCAAATATCACGTAAAATTCCGTGGCAGTCCATGGATTGGTGTTCCAATGAACTCATAGCCACTCCGCTGAGTTCGTAATCGACACTACCTAGTTGGCTAGGTTTCTGACTCTGCATGTTGCAAAATAAGTCAGAATCTTTTGTGTAGTGGTTGATAAGCACCGGTTTGGGAACTGCTAACGCAACTCAGAAGCTTTTTAGGAGAGTTTGAACCCACTGCCGGGACTGAGCGACATTGAAGTTACACACCTGATTGTCTACCTTTGTCATCGACTGGGCACATCACAACCCATATGGGTACCAGCAGCCATACAGGATGAAATTCAAATGAGGTAGGAGATAAGACTCCTGCTGACCTGAGAAAAAGGGGCAATTCGCTTTGTACGCTGTTTAGAGGGAGAGATTAGTGCACAAATAACTATATGGCGTGTGGGTACTCCAAATATAAAATAGACAGGTCAGCTGACTTATGATGGTGAACGGAACTGGCAGAGTTTCGTTGGATCAACAGATGGAATTCAGTTGTAAAACGGGTCTAGAAAATAACATGGTGTCGTCAAAATTAGCATTCACTAGTATCCACAGAAGCGCGTACCACGTAGGATAACATATGCACGAGCTGTGCACTTGACTTGGGATTTTGGAACCATATTTGAATTAGCTGTACGGTTGTTTTAATTATCTACCTTTAAGGAATCTAATAACGACGGGTGAATATCTACTGTTAGTAGCGGGTCTCCTTCTCTTCAGTCGGTGGAAGGTCCCAGTAAGACTTCTTCACGGATGATATTTTCATGTACAGAGTTAGGCTACTCGAACCTGAATCGGACTAACCGAGTCCAATAGGAGGCGAGAGGAAGAGTTACACCGTACAAATCAACAGAGAGTGGACGCACCAGCGCCAAGTAAATGAGCAATAACGATGCGCATTGCCGTCGCCCAGAAGATAGGTTACGAATGACAAGTTGCTTATCGTTGGTTTAATGTTTGTTGGAGAAGCAAAACTTCGCTACATTGACAAACTTCCTAAAGTTATCTGTTTCTGGTAGTCTCAACAACATTTCATCGTAACCCCTCCGGTAGTAAGACTGTGCTAACTTCTAAGTGACCCCTCAAACTCTTCCTCCTGGTAATCCGCACAACAAACCCAAAGGTAACATGCAATTAAAGAAGGCATCATCGAAGAACACCAGTCTGAAAAAGCCTTTATGAAATCCAACTCTACGGAGTTGTCGCTACTGGTAGACTCTGCCAACGGTTGCCACGCCAAAGATGGGTTTTTTTGTACAAAAAAAAACGAGCTGGAATATGCACTCCAGGAGGACTTTTTTCGGCTTCAAATGAGTTACTTAAATACCCAACAGTAGTTCGGAAACGCGGTTTGACAACCGTCTTATTAAGCCAAAGTGGGACTGTATGGACGAAGAAGCTCATCAATGATAGTATCCCGCTCTACACATCTATTTACCCTGAAAAATCAAAGACGTAAGCGGTCAAACAATACAGTTAAACACCTCTGGTTTTCGTCCTTTCGGACAAGTTGTTGCCACATCAGGGCTTGGTTTGGGTTGCATTCAGGCTAGTGAGGTAGCCGAAAAGGATTGAAGAGGAGCTTGCTATCATGATTTTGCTGACAGACGAATTGTATCTAGTTTTTTAGCATTTTCCTCAGTGCCTGACCTGGAACTCCCGGCCATTGAACATTCACAAGAACGCTTTCTGAGGCGCTGTTCCTTCAGCTGTTATTGAACATTCTATCAAGTATTCGAATTTCGGCTTCACCTGACAGTGCAATAGTGCTATGGAAACTTATGGTAAAGACTGCTACTGTAATGGCGGCCGATGTGCTTCAGAGACCATGATTCGATAAGCTGATTCAATAATCGAACTAAAGCAGAGGAGCTGGGCACAATGCCTCAGTTCGTTAGAACAGCTTTCAGTCTGTGAAGGCAATGTCTTAAAAGTGGACGTAACTGACCAGTTTGAAGACCCAACGTACAAAATGATCACTCCATGGATCCTTAGTATCGACGGATGCGTTGAAACGATAGATGACTACCTAAAAGGTCACAACCAGGACACAAAGCTAGCTGCCTTTTAGGACAAACTTGAATTTCGCACGTGAAGCCGTGTCGACCGATGCTTTGGAGATCATATGCAAGGAACTCCCAAAAACCTCCTATAGGAGTTTGTTACAGTAGAGTACAGAAAACAACAGTCAACCAGCTGATTTCAGTAAGAGCACTTTATGATATCAATCGGAGCAACAGATAAGGCAGGCGATGTCAGGATTAAAAATGTTTGCATAAAGTCTTGGTTACACATGATCGAATCGGCCTCAACGTTCATCGAACTAAATCGCCCCCAACTTCACTGGGACAGTATTCTTCACCAAGCGCAATTACAAATGAATGAAAACGTTCATATAACTAAAAGGTCACCTGGGGTTCGTTAGACAACTAATCCATTCACATAATGGAGCATACTTACCATGTGGCAGTAGCCACTTGCACCTCGGCCAACGAGCGACAACCGTGTCCAACAAACAGTCCAATTCCAACAAAGAATCCAATTTGCGATGGAAAATATGACACATACGCTTCAGTTGCCAGAGCCATCTCGACACTGGTTCCAGAAACCACTTACACCGAACAGGGCTGAAAATGTTTCGTCCCCTGTGTCCAAACACCGGAGAAATGGCAAAGCTGTTTGAAAATGACCGATCAGGACTGGTGGCTTTCCAAGTTCTCTTGATTAATCGGCTCACAAACCTCCTTTTAGAGAATCTTGGATTGGTCCCGCTGTGAAGCGTACAGGAACCTTGATCATAAATGGTACCACCACAAGAGAGAGGAACGGATCGCGGTATGGTGACCGCCAAAGCAGTACGCCAACGCGAAGGCCAAGGTAGGAGGCCAATAAGAGAGCAGCCGATTAATATATGCCATAGACTGTGCAGTTTTGTATACTCTCGAGCCATCCAAGGAGAAAGAAATAAACACAGACCTGTACCTGCACATACGAGACCAGGAAAGAGACTCAGGATCCACCACTGTACCGGTGGGAATAGACGCCCAGTTTGACGTGTCCGCAGTATCTGTGGAAAAGTGTGGAAAAAAAACACAGCCCACTCAGAATGAAACGCATTCAAATCTAACAAGGTTTGAGTTACTATCGCGAAACGAAAAGTACAAAACATGTGAAAAGCAGATAAAAAACGACTCACGTCTGGATAAAATTGGCTTTTGGAAGAAAAAGCATGGGAACACATTAGATTGGCTACCTATGGTCCGTGAACATAAATGCTGTGTTGGCAACGGAGGATAAAAAGAAGGGTCAGTTGGGCGAAAAATTTCATTTGGTCTGACAGAACTGTCAATTGCTCGTCTGCCACGCTTCACTCTATTGAAAAGCATACATTTTCATAAGCATTGCTTGTTCAGCCAATTTGGAATTACCCAAGTTTGTGAGTTGAGGAGTAGAGCACACATGGTCGCAGTTCGGCCTATTCCATTGAATGAATGTGGAAAGTGGCCACGTTCAGCGGTCGACAGAATGCGCCTACTCACTTTCTGCCACCGGTTTCTAGACAGCATTTCCTGTTTGTGGCTAGATGGCCACCTTTCCGGTGCTGGACGTCATACGGTGTAGCTAAACACTCATTTTCCAAACTAAGATGGTGTTATTGCGATTCTCAAACGAGTATCCAGTTCATGATTTTCTCAAACCGAAAGTGAAGTTAGAGGTTTTCTTACCATCCTCATGAGTAGCAACTCATAGAGAAGTAATATGTTGTGCGACACGTATCGAGTAAATAGGTTGGTAATTTGACACACCTTGGTAATCGATCAGGTGGGTGTTGATCTGTGCGCCGAGCTTGGCTCCCGAGCTAACAATATTCCAACATATTACCAACAAACACACCTGTCGTGCAGGTTCGTTCACGTGTGACGCATGCTTGAGAAATCTCACTTGTTGTTCCTACTTTAATACTTAATTAGCCTACACAATCAAATTGGTTTTTCTTTCATCCATTCTCCGAGGCTTCTGCGACCAGAATAATCGAACTCTACAGGTAGTTCACAGTTAGAAAGTAGAGTTGAACTAACTAGGCTGAGGTAAGCTGGGTTTTCGATACATCTACCCTCCATAAACAAAGAAGCGTTTGGCCCGGTCATACGTGGAATTAGGTTTGAGAGATCCATCCACGTAATCTGAGCTCGAGAGGCGAGTGTTAATGGTTGGTGTTAATTGAGAGAGGGCTTGTAAAGAGCGGAACTCTTACTGAGAATACAACTGGACTTGTAAATATGAATAAGTGGGTGGACTAGTATACAGAGGGCACAGCTACCAATCCAGTGGTCATCTATTCATTCTGATCTTATTTTCATTAAGGAAACCACTCACAAGGTTGCTGAAAACTCTTCGATAGCCCACGATCGGTTTCACCCTTCTTCGGGTTTATCAGGTAGGTGCAGTCCCTGAGTTTCCTTCAACCTTATATTTCACTTGGAATGATCTTTTTGTATGACACCTAGAAAAATGGCTTGTGACTGCTTTATTGTTATGGCCACAAGTTCTTTGAATACAAACACGGAACCGAATAACTGACGAGCACAATCGAACTCACCCAACTAAACGCAAGAATAACGAACCCGACAGCAGACGGAATGAGAAACAGGCCGACCGAATAACGTGCCACTTGAACTGCGATTGATAGGAACAGCATGGAAATTACATAGGCCAACTGAGCATAACGCAGTGGACACGCGCAGGCGGCGATCATCGTTACAAGCACAGAGAGAACGCCCCCGAAGAAATCACAAAAGGACAGTATGTCTAGGGGCAAAGGACAAGCAGGCGACGTGAACCGAAATCCATGAGGAACTGAATGATAACCGTTTGGTGCAGTACTGACCACATGATAGCCCCTAGCTCGAACCAAGGAATACCCACCAAAGGACGCAGCACCTCCACTGATGGTTCGGAGACCCACGCGAGCAGGAATGTTCATTACGTCCGTGTCGCAAAGATGATAAAGCTGGAAGAGAGTACCGAAAAGTGAACAAACACAGGAACAGCCTAAAAGCTATTAGATGTTACGAAAAAACAGACATGACTGTTTGAAAAAAACTAGCACGGGAATTCATATTTTCGTTTATTAGAGCTCAATCAGCCACAACTAAATCACTTGGGTTCTGATAGAAAACTAATTCTGTCTGGAAAAGAAAACAGCACAGAAAACAGCAAATTAGGTTAGATTCGATCGAATGAGGCGGGCACCACACACACGCACAAAAACAAGTGTTTTGTTGCCGAATGTGGAGAGAGAGAGAGAGAGAGAACAATTGCAACGTTCTCGAACAACTCAGACCGTACAACGCTCTGTGACAACGAAATTAGCACGCATTTGGAGGAAGCACTTGTATAGCCAGTTGTGGGAACAAGCCGCGGGGGTGGTGGAATATTGAGACATTAAAAAGATGAGATCTCGTCTATTGCAGAACACATGGTTAACAAACACACACAGATGCTCACTTGAATCATTCCCCACTTGGGAATAACAGACGATGGGGCATTACTCGACTAGCAAGCCTATCAAAAGTAGAGTGTAGTGGTTTTCTAAGAAATGCTAAATAATCGCGTTGCTTAGCGTGGGCATCATTCGGTGGTACTTGGAGTTTTTGTGAAAAAAATTATTTCGGTACGCACATAGTGAGAGCGATCCCAGTGGTACGTAAGGTTATAATAACAGAGTTTTTTTACTCGACAAATACACTCAGTTGCAAATCAATTTGGTTTTCACGGGAGACTCAACTGAATCTCTCGTTTATAATATTCTTCAACTGAATGTGCTCGACAAAGGCCGCCTCATGTTTCAGTTGGTACGATATTCGAGATATCGCAGTATATTTTCATAAAGGAAACTACTCGCAAGGTTACCGTCGAAAAGTGTTCAGCAACCTTGTAAGTAGTTTCCTTTATCAGAGTTTTTACTGTTTTGCTGCCGTGTGCAGCTCGCGAGGGACAAGTGAGCTCATGCCCCTACACATCTGCGTAGCACGTCAACTGCTGACCATTCACCGGTGGGCTACTGAACAGGTTCAATACTACTATCCAAAGTTGGGTTACAAACACCCAAGAATACGTAAATTACCTACCGTTGACAATCACCAACCGAGAGGACAGGCAGTGCAATTAAGGCTTGGAAACACTACTTACGGCATGTAAGTACATTCAAGCCTGTCAAAAGTAGCACCCCGCAAATGTACCAAAATGTCGAATTCCGCATGTCCTAATACCATAGAAATAGGTTTCTGAAACAGTTACCCTTAAATGTGCCATACTCTTTGGCGTGATTGGTTTAGAGTTATCCCCGGTGTTTTTTAGCTGTTGGTTATGACATGCATATGCCTTGTGAAAAGCACCTCTTTTAAGCGGCTCACAATCATCTATAAGCCCTTTGAGAGTGATAAGTGAGTGGTAGTGATGCCGCACTTATTTAGCCGTGGTAATATGAACAACTGGCACAGGGTCTTAGCAGACAAGGCAATGGGGTGTTCAGTTCGTAGAAAAACACGTTCCTCTCCTAAGAAGACCATGTCCAGACAAGGAACACCTTTGGCATCATCCAATGGTGATTGTTACACGGTTTGGCATGCGCTTCACACCTGCAAAGTGTAAAGTGCTGCTACAAGACTGGGTGGGATCAAACCCACACTTCATGCTTGCAGGCGAGCGAATAAACGTGGTAGATAAATTTGTTTACCTGGGCAGCTGTATAATTTCCCGTGGACTGGTTGGAGATGAGATTATTTCTCGAATCGGAAAGGCCAGGGCAGCTTTTACCAACCTCCGACACCTATGGCGCCGAAGTGACGTCAGTTTGTCTGTCAAGGGAAGAGTTTACACTGCGGTGATGCGATCCATACTGCTTTATGGATCAGAGGCGTGGCCACTACGCGCAGAGGACATACGGAAGATGTCAGTGTTTGACCATCGGTGTCTTCGAAGCATTGGTAAGGTCTGGTGGGAACATCGGATTAGCAATGCTAAGGTATGCCAGATGGTCCTAGGAAGAAAGAACTCTCCCGCGATAGATGAATTACTCACGCTTCATAGGTTACGCTGGTTAGGACATGTACTCCACATGCCAGAAGACCGTCTGCCTCGCAGAGCTCTTTTCACCCAGCGCTGTGCTGAGTGGAAGCGACTGAGAGGTGGACAGTGTATGAGCTGGCAACGAAGTACGAAAACACTAACCAGTAAACTGAGTCGGGTCGGCAACTGCCGCCTCCCTGGATGGGGACCCTGGGACTCAAATCACCAGCGGTTAATGACATTGGTAATAATGGCCCAATCGCGCAGTCAGTGGCACTCGTACATCAAAGCTATCGCCTTCAATGCGTAGCTACCCAATTTCCGAACAAACTGAAGCATGCCTTCGCCTCCAAGGCTTGGTTGTATGTCCCACACTCCCGTTTTCCGGTGATCGAAACTGTAGCAGCTGGAACCAATGTGCCTATGGTACACGGGTTGTAGCTGATAAATTGATTGATCGATTGATTTATGACTGTGATACCTAAATGAATATGAAAATTTCGGAAAATAATACTTATGAACACTATGCTTGGTTACGGGTGGGAAAGCCGCCAAGAGTAACAGTTTCCTAAAAGCAGAACTTTTCTGTTGCCTGAGGGATAGTAAAATTGTGATTGATATGTTGTGTGATAAATCATTGCGGCATGAAGACCGAAAGCCTAAACCAGAGATTCAAAGTAGCGAACAACACAGGGATGTGTGGTGGTTGGTTGGGCGGGATTATATCCATGGACGACGGTATAAGCTGTAATGGTGTTCTACTGCAGGTCTGGTTAACTCACAAGTCAGGGTTGGCCCCCAACAGAGACTGTGGCGGTTAGTACGTACCCTTGACCTTTCGGTTGTTCCTTCCCAGCACCACACCCTGTGTGGTAGTATCGGTAATTTGATTATGGTTATAAAAATATTTCATGTAACCAAACGTGCACGATCTTGGCAGTTCCCGTCAATCTTGAAAAATAACACAAAGCGGGGGGAGGAAGCAGATACCACAAAGATAGAATTTTATTATTGAAAAGCCTAAGTGGAAAGCCAGATCAACAGCCAGATTACTGATAGTACGGTTGTTTGGGGGAGAGTAAATGGATTAAAAGCCTGAAAAATCACGAACAACAGGTGTTAAATTTTTCGCACGTACCCGAAGGCGAACCATCTTCTGGTTACTAACCCCGTGTCTGTAGAGAATATTTTATAGGTATTCGCTGACGAGGCTGTGGTGGGTAACATTTTCCTCTCCATTTGTTCGCAAACCCTTCGCTTATTCGGTCATGCAGGCTATTCACTAAGTCGAAAGGGCTGACCACGGTATGTGTGTTGAATACATTATCACTAAGTCCATTTTCCTCTCCTGCCCTGCCCCACTTGATCACAAATCAATCGACACAAGTGTATGGCGATGAGGCGTTACTGCTGTTGTCAGGGTTGATTAATGACGGAGACAATGATTTAGGATTTTTTTGCTACAACGTAGGGTTACGGGGAAAGGGAAATATCAATATAAGAGTCTCTCTACATAACATAAGAATATAAGAGATGACAAAAATTTAACGTGGCCTTTTAAGATGTACGTTAACTTGAGTCCGAATCAATGAGGTTGGATTGCTCATGACGGACAGCGCGTACCAGACAAACGTGACACATAAGATATCGATTCTTTAGGGTTCGGCACATGGTATATCGCACTAATTGGCTTCGCTTCGAACCGTACGATGTTGAGGAAGAGACTTCTCCGGTAGATTTGTGTGTTGTGAGTGGGAGGATCTCATACACTAGGAGAATTTCATTCTTAACTAGAAAGGTATCACCAGTCATCTTCTAGGCTGGAAATTCATAAAATCACGATAAGCATTAGTTGCGGAATACTTGTTTTAGCCGTCACTGAACAAGATGCGAAAAATGTTCAGATGCTGGTTAACACAAGATGCATAGACGTTTGTCTCAGGGAGGGGACAGCACGGACAGTCAACAATAGTAGTGAAGTGAATCCAATTCTCAGAATCTAACCGGATTTCCGAAGAAACACATGTAAGTTCATTGAAAAAGCGATGACAAAAGCTCGTCAATTAACCAGTCAGGGATTTCCTGTAATAGTCGAAGAACACTCGCAGTCTGTTTGTCACTGCACAGATGACGTACATGTCGCTCGTCTTTCTGTTGTGCTCTCGATCCCAACCAGCCACGTGGAGATCCCGGCATCCCGTCCGGATAAGCGCCTTACAAAGCTACCACGTAACTTTGTGGGCGGAAATACATTTTGGAGCTGCGGCCGACGATTAGTCTGTGTGCGCATCAACAATGAAGGGTTAGTTGGAGAATGAGGGATAATTCAAATAACTTACGGCTGAGAAAACCAGAGTGTATGTATATGCCAGAGCAGGTACCCACAAGCGGCGTGTGAGAGCCAAACAAATACCAGGAACAAACGCCAGATTAGTCAGTGCTAGGAGCAATGCATCTTTGGAGTACCCATTCCACATGTATATTAGTTCATCCAGTTCGCGCCCGTGTGGCAAAGGATCATCGACAAGTTCCGTGGAATTGGGACGCAAACAACCCAGTCCAAAGCGACCAGGTGGACAAGCACATGTGGACGCAAATATTGACTGTTGCAAGAGCTCTACGCAGAGGCCTTCACCAAACAGACTAGATGCCTGCCAAGTACTATTGACCAGTGGGCTCTGATAGGCGGCGTGGTCTGGCTTCCGCAAGTTCCACCAGGGAGGACGCCACCGAGGCGTTAAGGTTGAAGAAGTTTGATCCTGAACAACCTAAAAAAGGGATATAAATTAGCTGCTAAATTCTAGTATCTTCGGATGTATATAAGTATACAAGTATGTGGGGGTTAACTGCAACGAAAAACAAACTGTTCAAAAAATAAAGTAGACCACGGGAATCAGGAGTATCATCGAAGTACATGTTGACTGTGTAATGAAACATGGACCAGATAGTTGAGGCGCCTAAGAGTAAGCACCCTACCTACCACATAACCTGGAGCATCGAATATAACAAATAACCGGCGGTTATTCGTAAAATCCCATTAACAAGCGCTCAACTCAATCAGGCCAAATACTATGGACGGTGTCACTGATTGTGATTATTCGGCGTCACGCCTGTGAGTAAATTGCCAACTAGACGGAACGCCAAATAGAGTACTCTATGAACGGGACAGATAGCGTTCAGGACTTAATGTTTTGTTCATACTTTGTACAAAATCAAAGGCTGTTCTGATGACACGTCTTCTGCTGGAGATCTAATCTCTGGCAAGCTGTAGAACGTATGTGGGAGAGAAAGATTACGAAATGTCAGACAATGAACAGAAACTTACAGGTTGAACTTCGGCTGCGGCGCGACTGAGCACACGTGACGGTGGCAGACTGGCTCCTTCACCAGATTCACGACATCGGTAATTCAGGCACGGTCTTGACTGAATTACAAGACCAACATCAACAGCAGATGCCGGATCCTCACACCACCGGACACTAGATGTAGGTGGATGGTCGAAAATACAATAGGAAAATACTGATTCCAAAGTGAAAATAGTGTAATGACCTTAAGGAAAAGATCCAGTGATACAGATAATCTCCCCGAAAAAAGACATCTGCAAGAAATAGAGCATACTGGTACTGGTCAGAGCACTCCACTAAGTATTTTTGGGTAAATATTTCACAAATGAGGGTTCGAACAAGATCAAAACAGAGAATGAATACTGGCTCAGGATCGCAAGCAATGCAGACGCTTCCTGTAAATGCACATCGTGTAGAAACTAACACTAGGAATAGGTTCGCTGAGACAACGATCATACGCACAACAGAGTATGCCATATAATGTACGAAGCAACGACACAGTCAACCGTTGCACCAACAGTAATTGGTTTGAGCGAAACACATGTAGCCAAGCGTCATTCTATGGTCAGGCAGTTAGAAGACGTACGCTTCATACGGCATCAAGTATCACTAGCAAAATGCACGTAAAGATGAAGTGATTAGAGAAAGCTAACAAGAACACCTACGAAAATGTCAGCTAGTACATCAAGGCGAATAAAATCGTCGGCTGGCAAAATCACGGAGCCAGAAGTTGATACAAAGGCGATTGCTGACACCATCCGACATACAGAGCTTTTGAAGTGGGACATGTCATTCGGAAACCCGTTGGAGGATAACTATTCGCAGCAAGAAAAAGAGCTTAATGTACGCGGTCCTGGGATGATCTCCGGAAGTATAATGAATGTAAATGTGTAAACGGTTTATTGAAAGTAAACACAGCGTTTAGGATTCTTCAGTGAACACATTCGTAAAGTACATTAACCAAAAATCACATATTATCTACTGTTACTCTAACTTCAAAAAGTTGGGAGGTGTGTTAAAAAAGCAATTTTCTACCAGACTGCTTGCAGTTGCCTGTTAATTTCGTATACGTTAAAGGTAGATACACGCTTTTACCAGATCTAATCAGACTAGTGAAACGCACAGTGGCCAACCACATTTACACGCTACTGGAGTACTCAAATAGCGGTGCCGGCCAACACGATACACATGATGACAAAAATTGTGCGACGAGCTATCGGCAAGTGCGAAACAGAGAAATCTATCAATAAAGGTCCAGTCCACCAACACGGACGATGCGCGTTCGACGCGAAGTTCAAGAGAAAAAAATCCGCAAAGAATAGCAATCTACGTACTCTGAAGCGGCATAACACTCGGCATACAATCCCAAAAACCATTGTCCAGGAGATGGGTATGGAAGATAGAGAAAGCTCCTATCCACGGCTTCATCGAATGAAGTATCAAACAACGGTGGTAACTCGCTGCGATGTGACGGCTGGCTTCGAGCCAGCGTTGCAGATACAGCCGCGAACACTGCATGGGCGACAGATACAGCTACACCGCGATGGGTGGCCAAACGAAGCCAAAGTGGACATCGTTTACGACTGATGAAATCATACGGGCTCGTAGGGACGTGACGACTCAGGCAAGCGTGTAAAATCACTTGACGAGGGAGAGGCTGTAAGATGATGGAATAACCACTGTTAGTGGCTACATAACCCAAAGGGCATCAAATATCAAAATCAAGCTGTACATGAGTTCGATACTTGACCAGACGAGGAATTCAGTGTAAATTTATTATTTGTGTGGATAAGAAGAAATAAGGTTGTGATACTCAGAGATAAAAACCGAGCTCTCGTTTTGTGGTCGTAATAAACAAATCTTAATCCAGTAGAAACATCCAATACAATACTTGTTTTACGTTGGCTTTGTTCTGCATCCAGCATTACCACTGTATAGTAAGAAGCGATGGTGCCCATTAACCGCCTGTACGAGGCGGTAACCACACCTTTGAAGACTGTTTTGACAAGGGGATTTCACTGAATGAAAGGATCCTTTGACGTTGATGGGGACTGTGCCCTGGCCTACGAAGGGTGTAGTGGGTCAAACAGGTCACTCTCACAATACTGTAGTCAGGATAATGAAAGCGAACCTTCCTGTAGATAACACACATTTTTAAATGGCTCCTGGATGTTATTGGCGACCAGGGAGCTTTGCTGTCTTACATGTGCTACATGACAATACAAAGATGAGAACAGCCGATAGTGTAGCAGGGGATGAATGGATATCCCGCGAAGCTCACTTGGCCCTTAGTGGAAGTAGGTTATACCAAACAACCATATACAATACAGTTGGAGGGGCCAGGTTGCTAGTTTACAGTCGACATCGGGTCTAACGGTTTCCGCCCATAAGAGGAAGCGTTGATTATCCGGATGCAGAAATGGTCAATAGCTTAGCAGATACGCATCCACTTAAAATCAAGCTTCACATATACCCTTCCCCTTGAAACCATGCCGCGGATATCTGATAACGAATTTTGAAAAACTTGGGGATGACATTTATTTTTTCAAATTTTCCAAAAAAACTAAGTAGAATTTAATGTACTCAGGTGCGAAATAAACGTATAGAACCGCCCTCTTCCCTAACGTATGTTTGCATCGGCACATGACTTACCCCACGAAGAATGCTCGACAAAAGTAATTTTGAGTCCGTAAGCAATACATTACATGGAAAGCAGTGTCCCTCGTGCCAAGTGCTGGGCAATTCGACTACACAACGGCAGACCCACAGAACTCACATTCTGAAAGTTCATCTCCGCTGAACAGCCGCTTTTCAATTATGCAAATACCATACCAAGAGACTGAAACAAGAAATATCGTTTCGTGGTTTGGCGACGCGGTCATAAAAACCTTAACCCTCAAGTTAGAGCGCCTTGAATCTACCATTGCACGCCACTTAGGATGAACTGCCTAACTAACACCCTATCAGCCCTCAGTATGCTAGGCTGTTCATGAACTTCACTCAAGGGAGGATATCCTGCGCTACCATCTAACATCTGATTCTATTGAACCAAAATAACAAAAGTAAACGTAATTGAAACGAACAAATGACCAAGCCAATAAAGCATTCTGAACAAACTTTTGACAGAATAAAATATTTGGCATACCGAAACTGAGAAATAGGATATGGGCAGAAAAGTAATGTGCGCAAACTTGCCAGAGAATGTGTGTGGTTGATATGTTGCATTAGATCAAATGGATTCAATTGCAGCGTGACTTCTAGACTGCCACCTGTATCCAAACTAGGCGCTAAGTCGAATGGAATGGCAATTGCATGCCATGGTGGAATACGCAATCCGTTTGTGTATTGTCCAGACTCGGGCTGAGAGTAATAAAAAGGAAGGTTTTGATTATTCATAAAGATTAGTCGGAGAGGCCTACTGGGAAATTAAAGTAGCCGAAGTAGCGTCGTTCCAAATCGGAACGGATGAAAAGAATAACCACATAGCGAAAATGAAAAAAACAGATGCTTGTGTGAGACAGACAGATAGGTACGAATAAAGTTGTTGTCAACAAAATATCAGTACCCTGATACAAGTTAACGAAGAGTATTGTAACAAGCTGCAGCAATCTGTCATCGTCAAAACGCTCCGTTGTATTCACGAAAGTTTAGTCATTGTGTGCATCGTTATCCCTTGGTCTCCTCAAATTAAGAAGAGATGTGGAGAGGCCATCCTGGGAGAGATTAACTGTCAAAAGAAAGCAATGCTATTCCCAAAGGAATCGAGTGAAGTGGTCCTAATTTGCAGGTGGAGGGGTAATCTTTCTCAGGGGAACTACTGAATGTTTACTATCGTAGATACCTGTTGGAAGACAGTTTTGTTTACCGAATTACCGATAGAGTTGGCGTTCCAAAAACTTTGCATTACCAGTCACGACACCGCGATAGACCTGTGGATCGCAGAGCCCAGGTGTGCGAAAACAAACCGTTTGTTGCCAACGGACTTGTGCTGTGGTTCAAACCTGTTCGTTTTTCAATAAACGTTTTGGTGTATAGAGATATGCTTCCGTGATTATCGCTCACTTGTCTGTTCGGGTAGGGTATGATAGCATAACTCTTATTACAGTGTCCCGGTATAGTGGAAACTAGCCAGAAACAGCTGACAAGACTCGTGATGCGTGGACCTTATGAGTTACGTCTGGTAATGAATGACGCCCACATCGAAACACGCCTGTCGATGTACAGTCAGATCCTCACGTGGGTAAATACCGTGTTATCTAATACGATTTCCTCATCCATCGGCGAATCCACTGAGGGGTAAAACCGTCCCAGATTTAGCTCTGGAAAATACCTGATTTGTGCTCCGGCGCCTGAAAATATCCAAAACCCAAAATTCTCAATCCATAATCATGATTGATGTAAATATCACTGCGAACTGAAAATAATTCGCCAGCTTTGTGTGGGGTATTTGAAGAGTGGACTTATGGCCTTTCTGGATAACCAGTACCAGCTCATGCGCGTGAGTGTACAAAGAACTGGTGAGATTCTCCAGAGTGTGGTCTTTTCTCGCAGGGATCACTCATTAAATCATATCTCTAGAAACAAGATGTTACGTGATTTCAAGAGAAGTGACTTTCATTCAGAGGTGTGTATTGCTGTGCAAAAATTTACTTCCCTAAATATGGCTTAATGACAGCTCTGATTCTCTCGGTTCAGATATCATTTAAAAAATGAAGGGCGATGTTGTCGTACACGGCGCGTTAGGGGGTGATGAGCTGGAAATTTCGGGGACCAGCGATCTACACATAAACTCAAAAAAACCTCCTGTGAATGAAACAAGCTTACTGTGCAGCTAATGTTCAAATTTTACTGAGTTCTTTATGTTAGCTTCTACTTTTCCTAGGACACTGTCAGGTTTCCACATCCCAGTAGACTAGTAAACTTTACTATTAGTCCCGGATTTCGCAGAATTCTAATGTGTAGTAGCCTCACGTTTGAGGGATTACCGTACCAGTTAGATTTGTGTGGAAGAAAACAACGTCTGCGAACCTGCACCATGTTGGAAACAAACGCATGTGTGCTGCGGACAGTCATGTGTCTACTTAATGCCTTATTGTAGGAAAACCCAAAACACGAATATCCAGCTTGGTTTTTGTCGGGAGTGAAAATTGCACCTTAAGGACACCTAGAGTTGTCCGCTGGAAGTTTGAAAGTTGGTCTCCCAAAAAATATCAATTTCAGGCCACGGGGCTGGAGTCACATCGACTTAGTTTTGGGTGATCCATCCTAAGAGGAGTTTATATATATATATATATATATATATATATGGGGAGTAAAAAATTGGCTTGAATGCAATACAAGACTTGATACAGAATCTTGCCTACATAGTCGAAGGTGACCTTTTGTGCCATTCGTACTATTTCGTGCTGTTATTCGCCCCAAAGATGATATCACGAAACACCAGTTGCTTAACGTACCATTTAATTCGTCAAAACTCTTCGCGACTTTGACTCATATAATAGACCTCGAAAGGCTAGCAAGATTAGTCTCCATCCCTGCTGCAGCGATAAATGCATTCGAGCAGGCTATGGAACAGTGACGAGCTGTAAAACGATTACGCGCGGAAAGTGCGAAACAATCAGAGTGAAAGTTGCGTCCGGATCATCCTAGTTAGAACAGCCCTGGCTCAAGTATTTTGGTTAGTCTATACCAGTTCGTGAGGGAGCCTTGAACTCAAGCTTCGCTCCTATTACAGCTCACCAGTGGCGCATATGTAATAATAATAATGTATAATAATAACAGTGGCGTATAGTACTAATGTATGATAATTGGAATGCGGGGCAAGTGTGTTGCCGCTCTCTGTGCACTCTGTGGGCACCCTATTTATCGCGTTTGACAGGAGTAAATGCGCCAGAACAGCAAGAAAACTTTTCAGAGGAGAGCAACGCGACGGTAACGAACTCCACAACTACTTGCAAGAGCGAGGTGAAGAAAGAAAACGAGCACAGCGTGGCAGAAACAAAATACAGTAAACAATCATATCGACAGACACAGCAGGCACCAGCAATCACTAACCTTATAAGTGAAGTGATAAGCGAAAGCATAATGCATGGAGACCCGTGAAGGCGCGTTCCAGACTGAACATTTTTCAAACGTCTTATGCAGAAGAAGTTCAGGGTCAACAAAGGCATCTTGTTGAGAAGACGAATGGTCCATTTCAGCACGCTGCTTTAACATTTGTCTCGTTCGTCTCTCCATTGTCAATTTGGGCCAGTTGGCGTTCACCCAGGACAACAAAGAAAGGTTCCGCGGGTTCGATTGAGAGGATGGAACAGCTTGTTTGCCGGAGGCTTGAGTTTTGTTAGTGGTGGTAGTATCACGCAACACGGATAACAACGGGCTGTATCTTTTGTTCTGGTAAGGCGGTTGATACTCCGCAGAAGGAGAGTGGGCAGTCTGCATTGCAAATGAGCAGGCTGAAGCCAATAAACGAGACAACAATACTGACGCCGAGTCTCCACTTTGGTAATATGCAAACGGGTTATAGGAAAAATAGCTCAGTGATCAACTTGGGACAATGAACTTTCATTCCGTTCCAACGGAACTAAATACTGGACTGCTAAAATGGCTAAAATCTAGGTCTAACTAAGCGACACTAAGTGAATGACGGGCAGTTTCTTCTGATTCGATCGATCCATCATTTCTTAATCTCCTCAGTGGCCAAACTTTTGCTGAATTGGTCACAAGCAGAAAGAGACGAGACAATAAAAAAGAGAAGTGCCTTCGACCTTCAATAATGCACACCCTTCACTAGAACCACACGAACCACATGATTGTTAGGAACAGTAGGGAAATCGGGTTAAAAAAACTCTTAAGGCCTCTGTAAACCTTGGCCCACAGCACTAAAAGTCCCCTATTCCTGCTACAGGCAGTGTGAACTATATGACTACGACAGGTCACGTTGTACATATATATATATATATATATACCGGCACACAGCCGGTATATAGCTTATGTTCGAAAACAGGCTTCGGAGGTGGTCGAGTGCACATTATCGAAAGTGGAAAAGGTTTTTTTTAAGTATTGATTACAAGTAGCTGGTATCAGAAACTGAGAGCTCGCACAAAATCACACTGTGTGACTCACAAAAATGATGTGTAAAAGAGAGACGTAGCGTCATGGTCCCGAAATGTGCCAAATTTCTTAAGTAAAGATAGTGTGCTACGCGTGAGCCTTGAAGTGCATCGAAGCGATAACGTTTCCCCTGGAAACGATAGACAGGCAAGTTGAGCGAATGCTGAAATACTGACAGGTTATTCAACGCGCCGGAATGAGAATTAGATGATTGTGGAAGTTGTCGCATATGGGACGCAAGTGCAGTGGGGATGGCACCGCGGCTGGCATCGAGTAAGATAGGACACTGTGACGAGGCAGAACTCTCCGGAAAAGACTCATTCTCCAAAACAGACGTTGCGGTCACCGAGCACTCTTCGATTATCAAATCAACACTATTCACTCCATTGGGAAGTCTGAACCTGAAACCAGAGATAAAAACTGAAATTAGAGGACAGGAGATGTGGGAGCATGAGATATGATAACAGCATGTTATAACCCATTGTATGGCTATCGAACGGAACTAGCACACTATTGACCTAATGAGCCGAAAGGCTTGCTACAACCGCGAAAAGTGAGCAGTAATGAAGTGAAACTTGACCGGTTTCTTTAGCAAATATTATGACAATATACTTGTTTTGTTGTGGTGGCTGATTCGATTGTGAATATCCCACTGAAATGGAGTCCAGAGGGCACAAACAGGAGTGGTTAATTTCATCCTGGGAGAAGTTCCCGATATAAAAACGAGACAGTTGATTAGAGACAACATTTAACATTGTTGCCTGTCCGATAGGATGACGTGTCCCATTTATCCTATGTTCAGAACAGGCTAAACTGCTATTTCGAAGTTGAGCAGAGAGCTCTGTCTCTCTCTACCTCTTCAGATGGAGTGACAAGCAAATCTTTCGGGTTACAACTAGTTCCAGTTACCTAATACAGGAGACATCAACACAGTCACAGTCATCTTGGGAAGAAATGTCATAAACGCAATGAAAAATGACTTGCGTTTACAAGTACTGAACACGTTTTCAATTACAGTGTTCCCATAGAACAGTGCGCACCTAGAGGATCGAGCTAAATTGCACCCTTTCTTGAGGACACACGCTTTGAGCAGTAATTTTGTGGTATTTTTCTGAACAGGTGGAACAGACACGAAGTAGTATGAGGGAAAATGTATTGAGACTTAGTGCAATTAAACCGGATATTATCACCCAGAAGAACGAATAACTAGTTGTCTGATTTCTACGCAACTCCCCAGTCATTGGGTACACAGCAACGCCAGAGTAGTATGAAACAGCCGAATCTAATCTGAAGCTTGTGTTTCTTAGAACTAGACATGTTATCCATTTTGGTAGTATGTATCGTATGCACCTTGAAGCAATCGCATGTAACGCTGATTGGGACAACCTCCCTATTATTACTATTACTATTATTATTCATTATGGCACGTGGGTTGTGAGGAATGGACAGGAGGCTCCACTGGTCACGAACCTGTTGTAGTTTGTGAAGCGAGCAAATAGTAGGCGTAGTTGAAATTCGAGTTGCTTTGTCAAACATTCGCAGCAATGGATATTCTTCCGAATTATGGGGATCAGAGTAGGTAGACGGGATTAAAAAAAACTACACCTTTTCCGAGCAAGGCGGTCTGATTGTAGTGCGACAGATGAGGTAAATGCACGAATCTGCAAGGCTCGGGTCGTGTTCGCTAATTTGAGACACCTATGGCGTCAAAGCGGTATATTCATGAATTTCAAGGGACGACAGTTCGGGCTCTTTTGTTGTATACCTGTGGGATTTGACCTGTTCGACCAGCGGAACTGAGACGTCTTCAGGTCTTCGACAATCGTTGTCTCGTGTGGGTTGTTGTCGGTGACGAGGTAATTAGAAAGCGAGTTTTCGGTTGTGCAACGGGCACTTCCACTGTAGAATGTGTGCAGCATCGGAAGCTGCGTTGGTTAGGCCACATAGTACCTATACCGAACCATCGTTTCCAGAAGCAAGTGCTGTTTTCCGTGCCCAATTCAGAGTGCCAAAAGCAGAGAGGTGGCCAACCCTTGACCTGACAGAGGGGTATGAAGGAGATTACGAAAAGTTTGGGTGCTGTCGGCGCTACTCGCCTTCCAGGATGGGGACCGCGTGATCCCCACTGTGCCTGGCTGGAGACACCGCATGATATGGCTGCCAACCGATGTAAGTGGCGTTCTTGTTGTCAGTTTCCATCCAGATTGTCTGAATGAATGTGTGGTGTAGGTATCTCGAAATAATTTTGGTAAGCTAGCAGTAAGTCCCTTCCCTCTCCACTTTTATTCTTCACAATATGATGATGAGGATGGTGATGAGAACATCGATTCTTAACCTAGGGCACATGTGCCACTGGAGGAGTGTTGTAGGGCAATGCCTGTAGCTAATGACGCAAGGGAAATCCTCACTCTTCATCATTTCATTCTTGTGAGAACAAAGGCTGGTCTTAAAGGCCACTGATTCGGATGAAACTGTAGTGCCATCGCAGCGTTCTAATGCTGTGCCTTAAGTCGCCGGATGGAAGAGGAAGCAGTTTCAGCTATTGGATCAATGTAAGTATAGTTTGTTCTCGAGCAACAAAACGTGTAATTGAGATGATTACTGACAGCTATTCGTGGAATGTTCAAGTTGGCATGAAAAACACTGAACAACTGATATAGGGTCCATAGACTTTTGCTAGGTCTATAAATACGATAGATAAATAGACAGATGTTGACCTCACCGAAACAGTTTCCCTCTTGCAGGTAGCAATTCCAAGGTTATAGACGTTCGATCATTCGCTTCTGCTTCAGACCGCTCATTGCTTAGACCACTCGTGTTCGGTTGAGGAACATTGGTACGATTGGTAGTATCCCTAAGGTACCTACTGGTGAACAGCTTCTTGCGACTAGTCTGTAGTCGGGGACGGAAACTGGAAATTAATCTCAAATGTAGCTGGTCCCTGGTGTGATCGACACGTGGAACTTCTGTGGGAGCTACCGTGGAGTGCGGCACTGGAGAACGGAGTGTCAATGGCTCTGCATTGGTAATAACTTCGTTATTAATTTGAGGAAACAGCTGCAAGTAGCAATCCGTCTAGAAATGGAGGACAGGGGATCAATTCAGCCATGCGGCAAACCTTCGAAGGGAATACGGAAGTTCGAAATACAAGTACCGAAATAACTCCAAGATAACCTTATCCAATCGCTTATGTTAGGAGATACAGAAGATTGACGAGAAAAAAGCACACTGATGCTCAAAGCCGAATTAAACTTAAACAGCAGGAGACGGATTTAAGTGCCTCGAGAGACAGTTTGGATGCACTATACTTAGCGAAAACCAAGGAAATGTCTGTGTGAAGGGAAAAATCACTGAGCCCTCTGATGTCATCCGTCTTATCTCCATAACGTGCAGTTCATAAGCCTGAATTTGTGGCCCTTTTAAAACGTTTTCCAATATTCGCTAACCACTCGTTTCATTAGAAAATGTGTGTTGGTGAGTTTTCTACCTTCCATTTAGACTGAGCCCCGTCCTCTGGCCCAGATTCACAAGAAACAAGAAAATGGCGATGAAAAGCAAACAGGGACAATCTGATGCCTCAGTAACACAACTAACCGTAATTTGGATGTGATATGATTGCTGTAGACATGTGAAAGTGGTTTGACATAAATCGAGAAGCCGCCTTGGACTGACTACTCAAATAAAGGGTTACTTACAATGGATAACTATGGCTAGCCACTTAGTGGGCATTTCGAGCGCCCACTTAATTTAGGAACCACCTAACTGGAGATGGGGATTTTCGCAGCATTCAAAACCCGTGTAGTTTTCGCCATACTGATGCAATCGAACTTTGAGCGTTAGTGTTGACTCCCCATAAAGTTACAGTGCGTCTCATGAAGAAAGTGTAGAATCGGTACAAGGAAGTCCCGTTGGAGAAAATCAACCAAAAATTAGTCGTGACCGCCGGCGCATAATTCAACAGAGTTGGAATGTTTTCAAGAACTGATGGTTCAGTAATGCTCCGTTAATACTAGATCCAACTGGGGTCCCCCAATTGATTCCTGACGCCTGTTGCCACAAGAATCAAGACTTTGGGTAGGAATGTTGGGGAAGGTCGGGTCCACTAAGCCAATCTTACTGTAGGAAGAATGACCGACAAATGTCAGAAGTTACCGTCCATTGGACAACCCTATCCTCTTCCTACATTTTGTTCCCAGCACTTCCCGTTTTTTTGAGACAGAAAACTCGCCCGCCGTGTTGCTCTCAGTGTCCGAATTCTCCAACAGACCAGTTGACAAGCCACCTTAGTGAGCACATTCTCAACTTTCAAGCCCGACGCGTCTTGTCTCTGAAGACAAGACCGTTACCGTTTTGAATGCACCTGCAAAAGCGGTTCAAACCAGCGTTACCATTTTATTCCGATTTCATTTGTCGAAGAACGAGTGAAAGCTGGAGTCGGAATCGTAGTCAGTTGCAGAGCGGAAAAAGCCTGACTGATTGGGTCCGTGCGAACAGCCGGTTATGCTACTTTAGGTTGGACTTACTACTTTGCTACTTTAGGTTTAGGACGATGTTCATCGTTCTGAGCTCAAACAAACTATACCTCGCAATCCGACACACTACCTACGTCATAAGACAAATCCCGATATAGCACTTCCGGCTTGCGACGTGAACACCCAACTTAGTTGACTTTTCCCAGTTGAAAAGCGACTGGGTGGAGTGTTTGTTGCCCACGCAGGATGTAGGGACAGTGGTGATAGACCGCTACACCTGCGCACTTCTCTCTCTCTCCGCGCTACTCTGTCACCAGGATATCACCGTGTCCGAAACAAGCATTCACACAACTAGATCACGTCATAATCAACCACGCGCTAAAAAACATGTATCTTTACAAAGAAGACTAATCTATTGTACCGAAATCAGCAACGACAAAAGATGGATTCAATTCAATTTTCAACTGATCAGCTATAAACCGTGTACCATGGGTACACTGGTTCCAGCTGCTACAATTTCGATCACCGGAAAGCGGTGGAGCGTGGGACATACAGTCAAGCCTTGAAGGTGATGGCATGTGCAGTTAGTTCAGTATCTGAGTGGATAGGCATTGAGGGCGACAGCTTTGATGTAACATCGTCCGCATACTCAATGACTGTGCACGAACGTCCCGGGAGCATTTCGACTCCCTAGGTTTCGGAGGCAGGCAGAAAAACTTCAAGCAGCACATCAATTACAAAGTTTAAGAGGAAGGGTGAGAGAGGGCAGCTTTGTCCTACACCAGTGGACCTGGTGAACTCAAGCGAAAGCTTGCCGTATACCCGTACGCACCCACAGGAGTTCGCATACAGTGCCCTCATAAGGGATATAAATTTGAAAGGGAGACCTTTGGTGGTCGGACACTGCCGAAGTTTCTGACGATCGGCAGAATCAAAAGCGGCTTCCAGATATTTACGACGGTCGGATCATAACGAACAATTCGACCTTTTTAATATTTCACGGATTTCATTTTCTCTCTGTTGTAGCCAATTAAGTCGCAGCGCTCTATCTTCCATTAGTTAATCCCCAATATAGCCGATCTTCATCCGGTGTCCTTTGTCTTCTTCCTTGTGGTTTTCTCATTCAAGTACTTAGTCTATCAAATCGCGATAGAATAAGTTCTATCAGTCTCCTAAATCACCCAGCTAGCCCACAGAGACAACACTGGCGACGGGTCTCCCACGATGTCAATTTTAACTGACCAACTTCAGGCGATTTTGGAACACCAGCAAAAGCAGTCTAAGCACGCGCAGCTGCAGCAACGAAGGCAACTTGAGCATACACAGCTGAAACTCATAGAAGTGCTGAATGTTCAGACTCCAGGAGGCAGGATATGTTAATCATCAATTTCATCTGCAGAAGGAGTTGCTAATTCCATCACTGAATTTGCTTTTGACGCGGATGCAGATCGAACTTTCGATTCTTGGTTCAAAAGGTACCAAGATGTAGTCAAAGTTGATTTCACCAGGCAAGCTGACCCACGGAAGGTACGGCTGTTACTTCGGAAACTTGGCACACGTGAACATAATCGTTCCACGAACTACGTACTTCCTAAAAACTCAATGATCTCAGCTTCGACAGCAATATCCAGACCCTCACGCAAATCTTTGGGGACAACACACCCTTGTTAAACATCCGATACCAATGCCTTAAATTGGTCATGAAGGATGATGATTTTTTCGGGTTTACGACACTTGTCAATCGAGAATTCGGGTGTTTCAAGCTCACCGATATGGAAGAAAATCAATTCAAATGTCTTATATTTATATCTGGTATCCAGTCCTCTCGTCATTCGGACATTCGGACAAGATTGTTGCACCAACTTGAACAAAATCCAAAGATAAACTTACAGGAGACTCATTCAACTGAACCAGGACAGCACAATGATGGGCCAAGCATAAGCTGGCTCATACGACATAGTGCACCATGATTCCGGAAATAAGAATAAGGCGTTTCAGGGCAACTCCCATCTCGAACACAGTAAACCTTCTACGCCGTGTTGGTCTTGTGGTGATTGACATTACGCCCACTTTTGTCCGTTCAGAAAACACCAATTCCAGACGTGCCGTCGTATTGGTCATAAGGAAGGATTTTGTTTCCCACAGAAAACTAAGCCGACTAATCACCGAAAGAGCGCACTTAAAACGGCTTCTACATCACAACGGAAGCAATGATGGTCGAATTCTGTCTTCGTATCGTTCAAAGTGGATTTCGCGTCCCGCAGGAAATTCATTACACTTTCCATGAATAATCATCCTGTCCGTTTGCAGCTCGATACAGCCTCAGACATCACACTGATTTCATGTTCCACTTGGAATGCAATTGGGAAGCCATTATTTTCTGCTACCAGGCATTGTGCACAATCCGCTTCCTGCAACACCTTACCGCTTACTGGTGAACTCATTTGTGATGTGTCTTTCAATAATGTGCGATTTAAAGGCATTTGCTACCTCACAGATTGTTCAGATCTTAATTTACTTGGTAGTAATTGGATAGATCAGTTAAATGTTTTTGTGTCCCTCTACCGTCTGTATGTGACAGCGTGCATCTCACTCATACAAGCATTTTCCAACAACTTACACGCACAATCCAATCAAAATTTTCTAATGTTTTTTAAGATGGTCTTAGGCATTGTTCCAAAGCCCAAGCCACACTTCATTTGGAGCCAAATAGCAAACCTGTCTTCAGAGCGAAACTCCCTGTACATTATGCGGCTCTTGCATCTGTGGACGCTGAACTTGACCGTCTCCGGACCTTAGGTGTTATCCAGCCTTTCAACTACTCCTCCTGGGCAGCTCCCATTGTTGTGGTCAAGAAAACGGATTGGAAGACCAAGACTTGTGCTGATTACTCCACAGGCTTGAATGCTGCTATCGCTTCACATCAATATCCTCTCCCAGTTCCAGAAGACCTGTTTACCAAACTCAATGGTGGCACTTGCTTTGCTAAACTCTATCCGGCTGATGCCTATTTACATATCGAAGTTGCAAATGACTCCTAGGATCTTCTAACCATTAACACGCACCGTGGTCTTTTCCAGTTGAATCGTCTTTACTTTGGAGTAAAAACGGCGCCAGCCATATTCCAACAGATCACGGACGCTATGCTTAATGGGTTAACAGGCGTCATGGCGTACTTGGATGATATCATGGTGGCAGCCTCTGATCAGAATGAACTCTTTTATCGCTTAACCTTAGTACTTGATCGAATCCAGGAATACAGCTTTGATCTCCGAGTGGGAAAATGTGCATTATTCCATCCGTCTATCAAATATTTAGGTTTTATTTTCGATAAGTCTGGCCATCATCCTGACCCAGAAAACATTGATGGAATTCAGAGAATGCCACCACCGACGGATGTGCCCCCACTGCAATCTTTTCTGGGGTTGGTGAGCCATTACAGAACTTTTCAATGATATGCATCGTGTTCGTGGCCTCCTCAATCATTTCTTAAAAAAGAATGTTCTCTGTAATTGGTCACTTCAATGTCAATCAGCTTTCGACACAGTTAAATCACTTCTATCATCACACCTGCTGCTTACACATTACAACCCATCAATGGATATCATTCTAGCGTCACATGCATCCAACCATGGAATGGGAGCAGTTATTTCCCACAGATTTCCTGACGGACCTGAAAAAGCCATCGCCCACGCAGCCCGATCTTTGGCACCAGGCAAACGCAGTTAGTAAAATAGAAAAAGAACCCATAGAGTCCTGTTCAAAATGTCACTGTTCAGCAAAATCGCCACGCAAGACCGAGTTATCTTCGTGGCCTGCACCAAATAACCCTTGGTCGCGTCTACATAATGATTTTGCTGGATCAATTAACAATCAGCATCATCTTATCATGGTTGACGCTTACAGTAAATGGCCGGAGATAATAATGATGGATCACATCACTTCTCGCTTCAAAATCTTTCAGCTTATTCGCATCTTCAATCGCTTCAGTACGCCAGAAAAACTGGCTTCAAATAACGGCAGTGCATTTACCTCAGTGGAATTTGCCTTGTTTTGCAAGCAAAAAGGCATTCACCACGTTAGATCGCCGCCATTCCATCCCCAACTTAACGGCCAAGTCGAACGCTTTGTCGACACTTTCAAAAGAGCACTTCAAAGGCTCAAATAGGAGGGAACGTCAGCGGAGATCATTGAAACCTTTTTGTTAAGCTACCGTGCGACACCTAACCCAAATGTGTTAAACAACTCACCCGCGGAAGCGATTTTTGGGCGTAAAATCCGTTTACACATAGATGTGGTACGCACATCTCCCCAGCATCCACCAATATGGAACGCACATATGGAGCGACAGTTCAACTTCCATCACGGTGCCGTTGACGCCACCTATAAGCCCGGTGATCCGGTTTTGGCTAAGGACTATCGCAACGGCGGAGAGAAACGGACACGTGGTTACATCAAACGCCGCATGGGTAACGTCATATACAAAGTCGACTTGGTCTGCCACATGGATCCGTCACGCGAATCAACTTCGCACTGGACACGCTACATCGGCAACATCGGATAACTCAATTTCTCTGGATATACTGTTGGATGCTTTTGAGTTACCATTCACGCCTGTGCCCCATGTGAAAACAGACAACCTCCCAGCCGAATCCAAATGCGCACCAGGACGGTGGTCCAGCCGTAACCCGAAACCATTTACACCAATGCAACTGATTCCACATTCCTCCCTTTTGAAAAGGGGTGTTAGGACGGTCGGATTATAACGAACAATTCGACCATTTTAATATTTCACAGATTTCATTTTCTCTCTCCTGTAGCCAATTAAACCGCAGCGCTCTTTCTTCCATTGGATCATCCGCTATAAGCCAATCTTCATTAGGTGTCTTTTGTCTTCTTCCTTATGGTTTTCTCATTCAAGTACTTAGTCTATCAAATCGCGATAGAATAGGTTCCATCAACCTCCTAAATCACACAGCTAGCCCACAGACACAACATAGATCACGAAAAACTACCAATGTGGGACGTTTGAAGGTCGAGATCGTTTAGCTGTAGCACCATTTCGGTGCCTAACTGCCATCCCACCAGAAGGAAGCACGAGGGCTGGGATACTGCCAGGTTGCCCAAGCCTAGACACAGGAAGTCGAGAGGCAGAGGTCGAGTTCGAGCCACGGACCCTCCGGTCAGTAAATTCGCGCTTCAATTACTCAGACAACTCGCAGGGTAGAGATGTGGTCGATGCATTCTCCGTCAAGGCGAAACCCAGCTTGATTCCCACGAATCTGTCTCTCTCGATAATCGATCAACCTGCGCAAAATAACGCCAGAGAGCACCTTAGATGCGACGGATACCAGGATGATGCCACGATGGATTTTGCATGACGTTCTTGTGCCCTTTTGAAGACTGGGCTGACGACGGATGATGGAGCTCTGTTCGACTGGTATTCTGTTTTCGCTCAGAATCTTCTGCAGTAGGGTTGTCAGACTGTTCACCAGGACCTCGCCAACTTCTTTGAAGAGTGCGGAATGTAGGTCATCTGCACCAGGTGCCTTGTGGCGTTGGAGGACTGATATCTCACGCTGAATTTCTGTTGCTGACGGTGGGCTGGTGTCGATGTTCCATGCGGACACGCTGAGTTATTCCAGTTGTTGTGCTGAAAAAGACCAGTTTAACTGTTCTTGGAAGTCCTCAGCCCATCGCTCAAGAAGACGATTGGGGGAATGAATTGCCGTTCCATCGTACTTTGCATATCGGTTCGCTGACACTTGTCTTCTTTTGACTGGCTGACCGAATCAGCTGAAGTAACGCACGGCTGTTTCCTGCAACGAAAGCCTCCACCAATCTCCTGCGTCTTCGAAATCCACCAGAGTTCTCTGTCATTCTTGAAGCTCCTGATTAGCTGGTGTGTGAGGGATCTGCGTGCGCCATCACAGTCGCCAGTTGCTGCTATGGCCTTTCTGGCAGCAATAAGATCTGCGGATCTCGACGATATCCAGTGTTCATTTAGTCTAGTCAGACGGCTTAGACAAACAGTTCTGAAAGCTGAAACCATAGCTTTTTAAACCACCTCTATTCAACCTCCAGGCAATCTTCGTCATCCGCATGACTGTGCGTCGCCCAGCAGGTTTCTAGCCAGATCAGCTCGATACTCTTGAGCTACTGAAACTTGTCGGAGTCGATGATTGGAACTGCTCTGCTTTGGCACACGTAATGTTGACGGAAAGCGAAACGATGATCTGACTCGCACAATGGCATGATCAGGGCCAAATTGCGTACCCAAGAAGGAACGACAATCCTTAATTGAGGCTACCCATCGGTGACTGGTAGCCACATGGTCTAACTGAGTCCATGACGGTCATGCGGTTGGTGGCCTTCAAGGAAATCGATGTAAGCGTTTGTGCTGGGAGTTCGTACTGGCCAGGAGCCGACGATGATCAGCACACAAATAAAGCAGTCGCTCTCCATTATCCGTACGCTGCGCATCGACTCCAAATCTACTACCTAATTGTGCACCCTCCGGACTTCGTCGTCTAACTTGGGTATCACCACCAGAATCAGTATATCCGTCATTCATGCTGACCGAAGCAGTCGTGAGAGATCTTGATAAAACTTGTCCTTCTCAGTCTCGGAACTGTAGTCTATCGGGGCGTAAGATAAATAAGGGGGCGAGATGGCTCAGTGGTCCGTGGTTAGAACCCGACCTCTGCCTCTAGACTTCTCCTGTCTACCTGTCTAGGCTTACGCAACCTGGCAGTATCCCAGTCCTTGTGCTTCCTTCGAGTGGTATGGCGGCTGGGCACGGAACGGGTGTTACAGCTAAACGATTATCTTATAGAACAAATAAAAACGTTTACCGCAACGACTTGCATTGATCCTAATTGAGCCAGACAACCATACAGTGCAAAGACTACTGTTAACTGGGATCCAGTCAAGTTAGACGCTTTCAGCCTTGGGCCTGAGTACAACTCCCACACCATAGATACTATCAACCATTACACCAGGATCACCGGATGCCCGAAGAGTGAAATGTTGAACATTTGAGCTCGTCCTACGAGGCTTGTTGTGCACAACCGAAGTGAGGTCTTGTATGGGTATCTCGGAGACACAACATAAACCGACAGATAGGGAAAGTACGGTTTCAGCAACAGATGCCTGTTGCCCAATTTGACACAGAGTACGAACATTAAATGCTGCAACGTGGATCAGATCTTTTGATGTTACTAAGTGATTATTTTGGTTTACTCTTCCGGGCGACCGTTCAGACATGGAACAATGGCTAGGGGACTGGTAGATCGCAATGCATCGTTCGATGGGTGGGGAGGGGTGCGTGCGTGAAGGCCGGTGAGTGAAGAGATGCAAGGGCGAATGATACTTCGCGGTTGCCCAAGCCGAAGAAGGGGGTTTAGTTGAGGAACCCCATCTTGAGTATTTGACTCACAAGTCAGACCCACAAGGCGGTGGGAGGATGTAGGGTTCGAAGACCCTGCCCCTAGCCTCAACCATAACAACCGCTGTCTCGCGGTTCAGACTTCTTTCTTGGAGGACCCTTCTCGGAGCCAATGACTGAACAGTCTGAACCACTTGGGCGCAAGGGGACGGCCTGTCCCGAGGACGCAGGGGGTGAGGCATTACTGTCTCACTCCTAATGCGGCTGTGCTCAGCAGGAGCCCTTTGCGTAGCAACGTACTCTTCAGTTTTAAAGGTATTTGGACCGTATTGAATAATGCGCCGGCGGTCATGGTCAACCGTTGGGCGATCGGAGTTTAATTTTTGGGGCACGGCTTTCATAACCCGTCCTTCCTCGTTACTTCTACGATTAAGGATAGGCTGTTCCCCTGTGGGGAAGCCTTACTGACTTTACACTTCTGTCGCACAGGATAGTGCGAATTTACCTCCAGAGCGCGTTGTACTACGATTACCCGCAGTACGGGGACTCACTCGTCTTCATTGGGCTGCTCCCCGTTGGACTTCTTGGCATGGTTGAACCTTGAGGAACTGAGATCCAGCCAGTATAACCCGCAGGATCATTGCAGCACAAAAGGCCAATCACCACGACAAGGTGACAGCTTTAAGTCGGGAAGGATGAATAGCGATCAATCGTAAACAGAAAGGCAGTCCGCGGGAACCTTCACGCTAAATGGGAATGAGAAATGGATTTCCTGTCTGGAGACAGTCATGCTCTATTTTCTTATGTTTGCGACTCCTCTTGTCGAAAACTGTATGTTGTCGAGGCCACAGTCAAAAGAGCCGATGTATTAATCCAAATTTTTCTTCAAGAGATTGGTGGAACATTTAGAACAGTGGTTAAGAAAACCAGAACCATATGGCTAACTGTCTATCCAAACGCCCAAATGTTACATTAGACGGGCCACAACGACCAATCACTCAAAGATTGCAACGAACCCGAAGTAACTCAGGCGAAACAAGGTGTCCGGCCCATACTTCCTCCAGCCTGCTTCATTCGAAGTCTGGGGTGAGATCCTTATCGTCGTCCCGTCCCTTCCCCTACAGTGCATAAAGGAAAGAAGTAGTACATGACTGGTGCTTATTGACTATGATTCCAGTTTTTGAGAGAGGCTGGAGACCGTGTTATGTTGAGCACAGAGGCGAAAGCTTTATCTGCAACCGAGTCGCTGGCAAGTATCATTGCGTCGGCTTTAATCAGAGCAACTAGCACAAGAAAAGAACAGGCAGCTCCTCTCAGAGTAGACGGACAACTGTCCAAGCATTCGCTACATCAACCGGGGTCCGCCAAGGGTGTTTGATCTCCTTCTCATTCATCAGCTGTAAGGCCCTTTCAGTGCCTAGCTGCCAAGGCATCTGAAGGTGGCTTGAGGGCTGAGATACTGCCAGGTTGCCCAAGTCTAGAAAGGAGCAGTTGAGATGCTCAGCTTGGGTTCCAACCACGGACCTTCCGGTTGGTAGGCGGGAGCCTCCACCACCGAACTATCTAGAGCTCTTGATCTCTTTCTACCCCTTTGAAATCATGATTGACGGAAAATGAAAGGACTATGCAAAGACCCCAAATACAGAAGAATAGACATCGCCCGAGTGCAATGTTAACCTACAATGTAGATTCGAATGAAATCATCCCTTTCAGTCATTTAACATCGCTCTGATAAAATCAATGTCGAATTCTTTATGAAGGAGAGCAGATCTTTACGGGATGCGCCTCGCATCTGCAAAGTGCAAAGTCCTACCATGAGACTCGATCGGGAATACTCCGACCCTCTACATAGCAGATAATCTGCTCCAGACTGTCAATAAACGTGTTGCCTTCGTGTTTTCGTGCTATGCAGTATGGAGTGCTATGAAGTACACTACAGAACAAACAAAGAGCACTCTCTGCATTTGCTGCAATTCGTAATTTTGGCGCAGAAAGGTGTCAGACTGCCGACCAAAGAGAGGGCTTATAGAGATCGTGTACGATTAGCCCTTCTCTACGGTTCGGAAACCTGGAGAAGATACATCAGAGCTCCCGGTTTCCGCCCACCACTGTCTCCACCAATTGCCCACCACAAAGCTAGTTGATAGGATTAAAAGTGTGCTGGCACGTAAATGTACATTTGGCAGTGGGCCAAATATACTGCTGAAGATGTACATCCTTCGTTGGTTGTTTACTTTTCTTAGGATATGGAGAGGACATATATCACACTCAGCGCAGTTTGCGAAACCCCAAATTGAAAACGGAGTGGTGTTGTCCAGCTGACTTCAGGGTAGAGTTAGGTAAGCTCCAACCGAACTATTTGGCAAAATCGGCAACCGCTCAGTGGGTTGGGACCAGGTAACAACCCACCCTACGGTTGGAGAGACCTTGTAATACGGCTTGTAGGCCTGTAACAGCAAACCAGCCGGCTCACCATAGAAAGTCCCGCCTTCCAGCTTCACCACACGTGATGAATTTGGTAACAGCTCTCATCTGTTTTTTGTTTCAATTTGCTTTCCTGTTTCTATTCCTATGTCTATGGTGACTGTCTGCTGCGTTGCTTAATAGGTTATCGCTTGGTTTCCCAACTCACACACCTCAGTTGTAAAATTGCAAAACCTAAACTGCAGGCATCGAATACTTGTCAGTCATCAACCGCAAAATTGAAAAAAAACAAGCGAAAGTGGGCCTTGCCAAACACCGGAGCGTAAATTAAGTACTGTGTCACCGCCTCATAGACTCGGACACAGGCACCAGAAAACCACAAAGCGTGAAAAATATCAACCATCAGCCTACTTCACAGACTGTCCTGAGAAATGTGGAGCTTTTAACGTGATATTTTTAACGCCTGAACCTTCAGAAAACGTAACCTCCGAATCAACCGTATAAAAAGGCTTCTCCGCAATTCAACAATGGAGACGCTGTGAAATTACCATAAACGCCAAGACCAGCATACACCAATCTGCCATTTGCCCGGCTTTCATTCACAGTTGTGAACCCTGATCCCTAGAAGGTGAGGACCGTCGGAAAGTCTTTAGTCATTGGTGCCTGTGGAGGATACTCGTTGTTTTCTGATGCACGAAGCGATAAAGCGGCAGGAAGACGATTCTGTGATATGGAAAAGCTTAGTACAGCAACTCAAAGTCGCCGACCCGTGGTTTGGAAATGTCCCAAGGAGTTTGTCTACAAAACTCGCAAATCAAGTGCTTTGGGCTTCGCCGTGCTCTGGCTGGCGATATCGACTAGGACCCACCAGAAGGCGGCCCGACGCAACCAAGGCCGATATCAATTAGCTAGGTCAAGGCATACGTCGATGATATAATGACTGGACCAACACATGCTTCGACTTCGCTTCAAAAAACGATGATATGGCTGCCGGTTCACCTGCAAGTAGAAATCAGTCGCCGTAAGGTAAAAAGACACGTAAGCAAAATGAACTACGACAACAAACGAGTCTTCCAGACAAGTCAGTCGAACGTGGATCTTTGGAACGCCCTAAATTCCAGACGTTGACATGAACACGCAAACTGGAAACTGTGGGACTGAAACAGCTTTCTCACCGAAAGGGTGCCATTCGATTGAAAAACCTAGCTAAACTAATCAAGCTAACAGGCGAGAACGTTCGACAGCAAACCTCACATCCAAATGAGAAGTTGGGAAATAAAACCAAATAAAATTAAGCAGCCAACTTACTCGGCCAGAGTTCACAGACGTATAGGCGCCAAAAAACCAAGAGCCAGAGGCTGGGGAATATATGTTGCAGTCGAGTGAAGCGGCTGTGCCAGACTTTGAAACACTAAGCTCAACGTCGGTCCCTTTGAACCCTCGCCATTTGGAAGTTGGTGAAGCACCGTCCTTGAAGGAAACACTCAAAATTAGAGTGTCCGGAAGAAGAACAACACCACGAGGAACTTCAACGTCGAAGGGTTGGACCAGTGGTAAGGAACCAGGCCGCAGGAAACTAAGTGATAGATTTGTGGGAATAAATGACATACAGATTGAGAGAAGGTCCGGTGCAGTTCGAGTCCAGCGTGATGGATACTGAAATTCTGCTGTTCAGACAGGTTTCTGGCAGGTTGAAATAACCATAGCGTATATCTCCATTGGTTTTAAACGGTTTTAAGTAGATGGGAGGCAGACGTTCTGTTTGTGTTGCTGAGAGTGGAAGCATAAATTAGACTGTGAAGACTAACCTGTGAGAATCACGGTAGCAAGCCCCTGTGAAGGTAAAAGTGCGAACAGGGGGAAATGTAGCGAGGTCACAAGTTTGCAGAGATGAACCCAAAAACATAAATCCATATTGAATTACGTCTTCGGCAATGCTCCTAAAGCGGAACAAAAAGGGATACGTCAGTCTTTGCGAAACAAAGAAGCAAAAATCACAAGATATACAAGATATACGCTTCAGGAAGTTGGACTGGTATGGACACTCCAAAATTCCATTGGTCGTTTGCACAAGCCGGTTAAGCCCTGATTTCAAAATACCCATCGGTGGCTTCTGAAGTACCTAACGATATAAGGCGAACGCGGTTCTAAACAGACTCCTAGTTATTCCAGCACTACGAACACTTAGTAGACGTATACGGAGAGTGTAATAGGCATCCAACCGAAGGGCGCGAAATAGAAATGGCTAAAAGCATCCAGTGAATCACGACCTCTGCAACTCGCTTGTCTTGCGGGCTAGACCTTAATTGACCAAGGACTAAGAATGAATTATCTGAGGCGAATCCCTTTTTCGGTTGGGGTATCCAGAAGGCATTCGAATATACCTATCAGGTGAAGGCAACTCGGATGTTGTCAAACAAAGCTCGTTCCTCACCAACGTGAGGAACCCGCTCCCTCCAAACTTGACAATCTTCCTTTAATACACCCTGCAAACCCTCATAAGTTACTCAATATTCGTTTCACAGGAAAACGATTCATTCAGTTTATCAGACCGCTGTGGTCTATCCTAATGCGGTCAGTGTCCGTAGAAATACTTTATATTCATCACTCATACTAGCGGCGTTTAGCGCGCGCACTCTGATGAAGATGGGCCAACAGGCTGTGATTGCGTAAACACCAGATTTGTGAACGTCGACCTGGGTTGTCCGTCCGAAACATGACTCCTAGACTAGCATACAGGAAGTTAACCCTGGAAAAGTTTACAAATTACACTATCCGAAGACGGTCGTGTCGCAGCGATTAACTCAGCAAGTGGCGGAAATGAGTTGAGCACAGTGGCTGAATTTGTTCCGAGTTGGCTACAAACTAATAGCGAGCGANCCTCTAGAACCCAGTTCAAAGTACTATTAGACACTTTCCTCTGCGCGTCCTCCTGCTGGCAGACATACTGCATCGCGCTGAGAACCTAAAGAGCAGTGCTACACCCTTTTTCGCCAACCGCTGAACGACAAGAACAAAACCCACCCGGGAAACTTGGGCAAAAGCCTCGATCCTGTGTATCAATCCGTAAATCCGTGAAGCGGTTAAGCGACCGGCCAAGCAGCCGTATTTTCGGGTATGGATCACGCGACTCGGTTCAGCCAATCATTTGCTTGAGTTTGGCTTGTGCATTATTCGACTGCCGGAGCCTATCCCGCGTGCAATTGCCAGGTGATCAAGCTGCGTGCCGGTTCAGCATCAGGACGAGCTCAGATTAGCGGAACTAATGGAATCAACACCCAATTGAAATGCAGTATCACGGATTCCCGGATTCACGGGTCGATACACAGGATCGAGGCTCTCGCCCAAGTTTCCCTGGTTGATTTTGTTCTTACCGTTAAGCGGGTGCCGCTCACCTAAAAGACAAGCGAAAAAACGTGTAGTACTGCTCCTTAAGTTCTCAGCCCGGAGCAGTAGGCTTGCGAGCGCGAGGATTCGCATGAAAAAGCGTCTAATAGTGCTTTGAACTGGGTACTAGATGTAGCATGGAAAACTGTCGGGGGAAAGATATTTCACGCAGCAACTATCCGAAATGAGAAAAAATTTGCCTGATTGAAGTGTGCACTGCAAGCTTGAAAATTTACTTACCATGTCCTCTCCGTATGTTGGCTGGGACAACGGTGAAAAACCTGTTGGCCAAGCCTTGTTCAAACAGGGCAAAAGTGAGTATTAGGTCTCCCCGGAGTCGACGACACTCCGGGGGACAACCGAATGCAAATTGCCAATGGTGCTTCAAGAAGGCATCGGAATATCCTGGATGTTGCCGTGGCTTACACTTTATATGCGGCGCGTTTTACATGCTTTTTCGACCTGGATTGGACGTTAATATAGGGTGTGCACCTCTGACGGTTCTGTTACTGAGAATGCCGGCATGGAAGGTTCACACCGAGAATCAGAGTGAGGCATTACCGCCATAATATCTATGACTTTCAATGCGTAGTTGCCCAGTTCCCCATTTAACTGAACATGCCGTGGCCTCCAATGCTTAGCTCTATCTCCCAAGCCCTCCCATTTCCAGTAATCGAAAGTGCAGCACCTGTAACGTACACTGGATATACGGTTTATTGATGATAAAGTGAAACTGAGCTAAGTGCCTAAGACGACCTGCTCTACAATGGATGGAACATTTCGGATTGCCAAGGCCGGTGTGTGATAGAGCCATTTTTATGAA
>SJOL01006421.1:258808-273393 GCA_004794785.1 Opisthorchis felineus | reverse complement strand
CTATGTCCCAGTGGAGCGTTAATTGTCACCTGATGGACGAAGTGTCTTTCGTTGGTGATGACCAAATCCAAGAGGGATGGTTGTTGGCCTGCGCGGTATCTGGTGGGCGCAACGACATGTTGAGTCCAAGCGAAGCGATAACCTGACCCGCACAATGGCATGATCAGGGCCAGGTTGCGTACCCAAGAAGAAACGACAATCCTTAATTGAGGCTACCCATCGGTGACTGGTAGCCACATGGTCTAACTGAGTCCATGACGGTCTTGCGGTTGGTGGCCTTCAAGGAACTCGATGTGAGCGTTTGTGCTGGAAGTTCGTACTGGCCAGGAGCCGACGATGATCAGCACACAAATAAAGCAGTCGCTCTCCATTATCCGTACGTTGCACATCGACTCCAAATCTACTACCTAATTGTGCACCTTCCGGACTTCGTCGTCTAACTTGGGCATCACCACCGTCGTTCATGCTGACCGAAGCAGTCGTGAGAAATCTTAAGATCAATTGATAAAACCTGTCCTCCTGAGTCTCAGAACTACAGTCTATCCGGGCGTGTGCTAAAACGACAAATAAATACCGCTTATCGTATCCCCGACATGAAGCTACCACTTTGACATGCTGGTCGGTCTTGAGTGCTGCAATTATCCCGCGGGCTACACTGCCGGGAACTTCGTTCCACAATGTGCAACCCTACTAGGAAGGCCAAAGAGGAGCAGTCAGACCAAGAACAGCGAGACATAGTACTACGAGTAATTGTGCTACGAGACTGTCTGGGGCTAAACTCGTACTGTTCTCTATAATAGGAGTGTGAAGGTAGTAAGGTGTTTTCCTCAGGCGACCAGCATGTCCATATACATGGAAGCATCGATGCTGCCTTATCCCAATGGAGGGTGGGTTAGTGAAGGTCACACTCCGATCGCCCAACGATCAACGTCGACCGCCGTAGCATTACCCAATACAGTCGAAATACTTTAAAAACCAAAGATTCTAGAGCTGCTCAAAGGGCACCTGCTGTGCCTAGCCGCATCAGGACTTGGATAGTAATACCTTACTCCCTGCGTCTTTGAGCCAGGCCCCATGCAGCCAAATGGGTCAGTCTATCGAACCTTTGGCTTCGGAAACGGTTTCCCAAGAACACCCTAACAACCGCCACTTAACGGTTCGGACTTATGAATCAGAGGCGAGAAGCAGGGTCTCCAAACAAAACCGTACATCCTATTGCTGCCTTTTGGGTCAGACTCTTGAGTCAAAGTCTCTAGGTAGTGTACCCCGAGCAAGCCCCCTTCGTCGGCCTGGGCAACTGGGAAGTATCATTTTCCCGCACAGTCCTTTGTCCACCGGCATCCCGCCTCAACCAGTTCCCACCACACAAGCAAGCGTTATAGGGTCATTCGACTGTCAGTTGTCTGACCGATCGGACTTATCCACCCAGCTGCCTATTAACAGTAAACAAAATAATACATCACTAAATCCACAAGATCCCTTTTATAGAGGAGATTTGAACATCCGTACTCTATGTTTAATTCGCAAACAGGCAATTGTCGCTGAGACTCTATACTCCTCTAAAACTGATGTATGCTGTGTCTCCGGAACATTCATACAAGACCCAAGCGTGGTTATGCATCTCAAAACGCCAAGGACGAACTCAGCTCTTTCACATTTCTCCCTCCGTGTGTCCGGTGATCCAGAAGCGATGACTCGTGGAATATATGGCGTGGGAATTTAACTCAGCCCCAGAGTTGTATGCTGTTTGCTGAATTGGATCCCAGTGAACAGTCCTCGCGCCGCCCGGGTAGTGAGTTCAGTCAAGCTCAGTGCGTCGACGTAAAAATCGGTGCCTGTTTGTAGTGCTGGCTTATGCCCCAGCGGATCACAGTTATGATACTGAGGATACTACTGAGAGCTATCCGGACTTGTTCGTCGGGCAAAGAGCACGGAATTGTGATCCTTGAGGGTGATATGAATGCCCAAGTCGGTCGCCTGAACTCCTTGGAATCACATCTGGGCGGTCGATTGGGAGTCGACGCTCGTTACACACACAATGGAGGGCTGTGTGCTAATCATGAACTGTTGCTGACCAGTACGAACGTCCAGCATGAACGTTTGCATCGCGCAACCTGGCGGTCATTAACTGCAAATCAACCGTGGACCCAGTTGGATCATGTGGCCATCATTCACTGGTGGAGAGCCCCAATACAAGACTGCCGTGGGACAAACAGCTTGATTCCGATCCCGCCATGGTGCACGCAAGCCTGACAGGTCGTTCTCCTGCAAGAACTCGCAAGTCAGTGAGAAGCATACGAATCCATCGATTTCGAAGAATTATCATAGCTCAATAGGTATCGACCTGAGCTAGCTCAACAGCTGTCCACAGTAAACCAATACTGTGGTGGTAGTGAGCACGTTAATGAAGCATGGCAAAATGTGAAAGGAGCTATTCTGGTGGCATTCAGTGCTGTCTGACCACCTTCTCCGATACGATCAAATGACCACTGGATATCTACGAGATCGCTAGTCTTGATTAATGTCAGGAAATCCATATCGGCAGGCGACGAGTACGATGGCGCATGCAAATCCCTCAAATACCAAATAGCGAAGAGGCTAAGGAAGGACTGAGGGCCCTGGTGGACATTGAAACCTCGGGAGATGGAGAAGGCTTTTGCTACCGGAAAAAGCCGTGTCCTATATCAAATAATACAATCGACTGACCCTAGGAAAGAAACGCCCAGTGAAACAAGTGAACAAGGTGGTTCAATAATTCACCCACTGGAACAATGGGCCGAACACTTCGAAGAGCACTTTAGCTTCTCTCCTGCAACACAACCTCTGGAGATAGTGCATAAGAGCGAATGGAATGTAAACCTTAATAGTTCGTCAGAAGAAGAAATAAATTGCGAAGTACCAGTACTGAAACGCGAGAAGGCATTGGGACTGGACGGCCTGTATCCAGCTTTCTTCAACGAACACGGTGAATCCCTAGTGACCCATCTAACAAAGCTCATTGGTGCGATGTAGAGCGAACAGAAAGTGCCTGCAGCCTGAGTGTTATGGTCTCTACTGATGTATCAATCAGGCTTGCCAGTTACACTGGAATCGAGAAGGCGAAAAACCTTGAAGCATTTGTGCTGGGAACAACAACCGATCCGTGATATGGGTTCAAATGAACTAAAATATAAAAAAATGACAATTCCAATAGGATGTCAATGAAAAGCTGAAATGGAGAAAACAAGGTTTCACTCTACAAGACAAATTGTTAGCAAAGTGGATTTGTCCGTTTGGATGCAGTCCTACCAATGGGGTGTGTCGACAGTTATTCCTATCTTCAAAAAAGGTACGAGGACGCTGTGTAGAAACCACCGTGGCCTCAGCCTGGCAACTGTGGCATCGAAGGTGCTGTCTGGTCTTATCCTTCGAAGGTTGACTGAACACAGGGAAAGGCAGATCCGTGGAAACGAAGCTGGGTTTCGTCCTGCAAGAGGATGCATTGACTGTATTTTAACCCTCCGACAGATTTTGAAACAGTGACACTGTTTCCAGTGTCCAACAATAGTTGCCTTTCTTGACTTGAAAACTGCCTTTGATTCTGTGGACTGTCAGGCACTATGGCAGTTTCCGTGGAGCATAGGTGTCACCCATAAATTCTCGACCCTCCTTAAGGCGCTGTACGCCAACTCCCCAGGACGTGTGAAGGTCCACGGGAAGCTCTCACTCGAGTTCACCACATCAAATGGTGTCAGGTAGGGCTATTCTCTTTTACCTTTCCTCTTCAACTTCGTCGTTGATACGACTGTGGAGGACTCACTACCAGCCTCCAGTGCCTGTGGGGTCAAAGTGCCTTCGGGGCATCCGCTCACAGATATCGAGTACACGGACGACATAGTTCTTCTTGGATCTGGCGCCGTAGCAATGCAAACGATGTTAAATAATCTAAATAATTCTGTCTCACGGTTCGGCATGCGCTCCATACCTACAGGATGCAAAGTGCTGCTGCAAGACTGGGTGGTCTCGAACCCTAGCCTCATGCTTGCGGCTGAGCCGATTGAGGTAGTAGCTAAATGTATCCCCCCCCTGGGTAGCTGTATCAGTCCTGGTGGTCTCGCGAAAGGTGGTATTTTCATCCGGTTTAGGAAGTCCAGAACAGGTTTCATGAACCTGCATCACCTTTGTCGCAGGCGCGACACCACCTTATCCGAGTGTTGAGTTTAGCATATTAATACACGGATCAGAAACCTGGCTGCTGCGCGTCGAGGACGTTAAAAGACTTTCAGTGTTTGACCATCGATGTCTTCGGATCATTGCCCGAGTCTGGTGGGAACATAGGATCAGTAATGCTGAAGTTGGTCGAATAGTTTTCGGAAGAAATAACTCGCCAACGATAGATGAACTGATCACACTACATAGGTTGCGTTTGCTTGGCCAAATGCTCCGTATGCCAGTCGACCAGCTCCCTCGAAGGGTTCTTTTCGCACAACCATGGGAACAGTGGAGACGAGCCAGGGGAGGTCAAACAACAGCGAAGTATGAGAGCCATTACCAGCAAACTCAGCTGCGCTGGTCATTGCCGTCTCCCTGGATGGGGACCCCGAGACGGGACACATCAATGGTCAGACATCAATCGTCAGACATGACCCAGTCGCGCCCTCAATGGCGCTCGTGCATCCAAGCTATTGCCTTCAATGCATATTCCTGAGGGGCGAGATGGCTCAAGTGGTTAGAGCGCGAATTTACTAGCCGGAAGGTCGGCGGTTCGAACCCGACCTGTGCTTTTCGACTTCCCATGTCTAGGCTTGGCAACCTGGCAGTATCTCGGCCCTCATTTTTCCTTCGGATGGTATGGCAGCTAGGCACCAAAAGGGTGTTACAGCTGAATGATTATCTTATTATTATATTCCCCCTCCAAATCTCCCCAATGAAAAGTTCACTGACAACCCTATTTTTACGCATCAATAACATCAGCTACCACCTCAAATGCGCAGCTATCTACCCCACCTCCCCAAATCAACGGTGAACAAAACTGTGGCAGCTGCAACCACTGTACGACAAGTACGCGGTTCTTACAGCTGATGATGATGTTGCTTATCGCATCGACCTGCATTGATCTTAATTGAGCCCGACGACCGTACAACGCAAGGACGACTCTCTGTCGGAATCCACTCCAATAATTCGCTTCCAGCCTTGGGGCCGAGTGTAACTTCCACACCGTTGCGCCATTGCGCCAGGATCAACAGTTATCCGAATAATTTGAGTGCGTCCAAAGTGGTTTGAGGTGCACTTCCGAAGTGTGTTTCGGAGACAACATACATCGAGGAAAGCAAGGTTTCATCAAGAAGTGCTTGTTGCCCAATTTGACACATAGTGCAGACATTGAAGGCTGCAAGGTAAATCAGATCTTTTGAAATTGGTATGGGCTTATTTTGGTTTATTTTTCTGGGCGATGGTTTCGTTCAGCCGTAACACTTTTTTGGTGCCTAGCTGCCATGCCACCCGAAGGAAGCACGAGGGCTGAGATACTGCCAGGATGCCCAAGCATAGACAGGGAAAGTCGAGAGGCAGAGGTGAGGTTCGAACCACGGACCTTTCGGTCAGTAAATCCGCGCTCTAACCACTTGAGCCACCTCGTGCCCGATGGTTTAGACACGGAATAATGGTTAGGGGACTGGTAGATGGGTTGGACGCACTGCATCGTTCGATGGGTAAAGAGGGAGTGTGAGGGAGGTCCGGTGACCAAAGAGCTGAAAGTGCGAATGATACTTCACGGTTGCCCAACCCGAAGAAGGGATTTGGTCGAGATACCCCGTCTTGAGCCCTTCACTCAGCAGTCTGATCCGCAAGGCAGTGGGAGAATGTAGGGTTTTTTGTTCGGCGACCCTGCTCCTAGCCTCTGATTCAAAAGTCTGAACCGTGAGGCAGCGGTTTTTATGTTGTTCTTGACGGACCATTCCTGGAGCCAATGACTCAATAGACTGACCCACTTGACTGCATTGGGCCGTCCTTTCCCGGGGACGCAGGGAGTAGGCAATTGCTGTCCAACTCCTAATGCGGCTACGCACAGCAGGTGCGTTTCAAGCAGCAACATATTCTTATGTCCTACAAGTGTTTCGACCGTATTGAGCGATGGGTCGGCGGTCAAGGTCGATCGTTGGGCGATCGGAGTGTGCGGTTTTTAGGGCCCGGCTTTCAATAACCTATCCTTCCTCGGGGGCACACAGCGTCTCTGCCTCCATAACTATTAAATGCTGGTTGCCTGGGGGAAAGACCTTACTGCCTTCACACCCCTATCGCCGAGGACAGCACGACTTTACCTCCAGATCGCGTCGTAACGCGATTTCTCGCAGTACCGGGACTCGCTGTTTTTCGTCGGGCTGCTCATCGCTGGTCTTTCCGGCATGGTTAAACCTTGGGAAACTGAGTCCCAACCAGTAAGGCCCACAGAATCATTCCAGCAGTGAAGCCTGACCACCATGTTAAGGTGCGGGGGTTGGGGGAAGGCAAATGAACATAGTGGGTGTCCACGAGAATTTTTGTTCAGAATGCCCATCCCAGCGAGCGAGGCCTCCCTTAGTGAACGTGATCGCTCCGCTCTGCCTCTTGACGGTCTTGCTCACAGGTGGTTTTCGGGACCCGGTCGCACGGATCAACTGAGATAACCTTTGGGCATTCTGGCTGATTGTGACCGCTGGCGCATTATTCACCACGGTGGAAGTACTTTAAAACCAAAGAGTCTGGTTTGGCTCGGAAGACATCTGCCTTGCGCACCCGAATTCGGAATCAGACTGTAGTGCCTCACTCCCCGCTCCCTTAGGTGGGACCAGCCCTCTGGAGCCGAGCGCGCCAGACTATTGAGTCATCGGCTGGGTCCTTAAAAAAACCGCCTATTGTCCCACTGCCTTTTGAGTCAGGCTGTTGAGTTAAATGCCTACGGTGGGTTACCTCAACCAACCCCCTTCTTCAGATTGGGCGTCTGGGAAGTATCATATGCCCGCACCGTTCTTTGTCCCTTGGTGTCCTTCCTTAACCCCTTCCCACCATAAAGGCAAACGTAGCTTGGTCGTTTGATTGTCAACTATCTGACCAGTGTGCCTGATACACCCCGCTGCCCACTAACAGTGAAAAAATAACACTGCTAAATCCACGGGATCCTTTCTACATAGCAGCCTACAGCGTCCATACTCCGTGTCAAAGTGACAGACAGGCCATGCTTGCCCTGACCTTACATTCTTAAAAGCAATGTGTTTCCGAAACACGGATGCAAGACTCAGGCGTGGTCATGCGTCTTAGAACGCCAAAGACGAGCCCCGCTCTATCATAATCCACATTTCTAGAAACAATGGCTCATGGAATACATGGCGTGAGAGTTGCACTCAACCCCATTGCTTAACGCGCTTTGCTGGATTGGATTGCAGTGAACAGTCGTCTTCGCTACATTTTATTGTCCATCTCAGTCAGGCTCAGTGCGACTCGACATAAAACGCGATGCCTGTTTGTATATGCCCCAACGAACCACAGTTCTGACGCTGAGATTTATCTGAGCGCATTCCTGAAGAAAGAAACACTGACATTCTTATCCTTGTGGGCGACAGGAATGTCTAATTCGGTCGTCTGGGTTCCTTGGAATCACATTTGAGTGGTCGATTTGGAGTCGATGCTCGTCGCACAAACAACGGAGAACGACCCATTCACATGTGAGCTGGTCATTAATTGTTTATAGCCAGTACGAATTTTCAACATAAACGTTCGCATCGCGTAACCCGGCGGCTACCATGTGCAGACCAACCGTGGAACCAACTGGATCATATCGCTATCAGCCACCGGTGGAGAAACACAATTCAATACTGCCGTTCCTTCTGGAGCACACTTGACTCCGGTCACGCCATAGTGCGAGCGTGCCTGACACTTCGATTTTCTCCAGGACGTCGCAAGTCAGCACGAAGCATGTCAATCCACCATCTTCGGTAAACTGTCATAGGTCAGCAGTATCGATCTGAGACAGCTTAACCAATCTCCACACTAAACCAACACTGGACTGGTAGCGAGCACGTAGATGAAGCGTGGCAAAATGTGAAAGGGGCTATGCTGGTGGCGTTCAGTGCTGTCTGACCACCTCCGATACGATCAAATGACCACTGGATATCGTCGATATCGCTGTTCCTGATTGGCTCCAGGAAATCCATGCCGACAGGCAACGTGTACGACGGTTCGCACAAATCCTCAGATGCCCAATAGTGAAGGGCCTAGGGAAAGACCGAGAGCTTGGGTGGAAAGAAAGATCACTGGGTAGAGAAGGCTTTCACTACCGAAAAATAAAAAAACAGTCGTCCAGCTGTAGCACCCATTTGGTGCCTAGCTGCCTTGTCACCCGAAGGAAGCACGAGGGCTGGGCTACTGCCAGGTTGCTAAAGCCTAGACAGGAGAAGTCGAGATGCAGAGGTCGGATTCGAACCATGGGCCTTCCGGTCAGTAAATTCGCGCTTTAACCATTGAGCCATCTCGTTCCCTTACTACCGAAAACAGCTGTTTAGTACACTTCTCGCCAAAACAAACCAACGGTCAGTTAAACGCTAAGTGGAAAAGACGAGTCATTAGCTCACTCGGAAAAATGCCACCTGGAGAAATAGACCGAACACTTCGAAGAAAAGCTTAGCCGGCCTCCCGCAACACAGCCTCTGGACATAGCGCATAAGGGCGTAGAAGAATTATCAGAACTGAAACATGAGAAGGCACTGGGACTGGACTGTCTGTATCCAGCCCTCTTCAGGGAAGACGGAGAATCCCTGGTGATCTGAGAGCTCACTAGCGCTGTATGGTGTCAGGAGAAATTACATACAGAATGGGGCACAGTTGTTCCCGTCGTCCGAAAGAATACGTGAACGCTGTGTGAAAATCCCCGGGCATTCGCTTGGTAGCTGTGGGCTCGAAGGCGCTCTCTTGTCTTATCCTTCAAAGCATGACAGAACACAGGAACAGGCTGATTCCTGAAAACCAAGTTGCGTTTTGTCCTGCAAGAGGATGCATTGATCACATTTTCACCCTCGGTAGGTCCTGTAACAGTGATATTGCCTTCAGCAACAAAAATGGTGGTGTTCATGGAGTTGACTACTGCCTTTGACTCTATGGACCGCCATCATCGTTGGCAGCATAACATCCGCTTTCAGCACTGATGCTTTGCTGCCGCACATTCGTAATTGACTTGAAATCCTTATTGGAAGAATAGAGTGAGGTGCGTACATCTTCAGACACTCATTCATACAACGTGAATAGAAGCTGACAACAGGAATATCACTGACATCGATTAGCAGCCATATCTTTCGGCGCCTCCGATCAGGCACAGTGGGGTCACGTGATCTTCTTATTGCAAGGCGCGCCGCACCGACAGCACCAAGGGTTTTCGTGATCTCTTCCATACCCCTGTGCCATTTGAAAGGCTGACCATAACTCTGTTTGCACCGCTCTGAATTGGGCACGGAAAACAGCACTGTCTTCAACCAAAGATGATTTGGCTTGCGCGGTACATGTCCTAACCAACGCAAGGACTGATGCTAGAAATGGTTGTCATGGTTGTGCGTGGGCTGGGCTATTGCCATGGCGCCCATACCTAGACAGCAGAATGATTGTGATCCCCGACCAAAGCCTTTGGCTCGAAATCCTGACTACAAGGCAGTGGTGTTTGGTGGGAAATGCCGCTGCATTACCATTTTTACAGAACAAGTCACCACACATGTTCCAACCCCTATCCCGGAGGACCAGGAGACTGTGATGGTCAGACCTCTAACCATTGGTCAACCTCGAATGAGAGACTCCGCAGGTGTCGCTCAGTGTGTCACGGAGACGCAAACCGTCACAACAACAAAACACAACTGTTCAGCTGTAGCACCGTTTCGGTGCGTAGCTGCTGTGTCACCTGAAGGAAGCACGAGGGATGAGATAATGCCAGGTTGCCCAAGTCTAGACAGGAGCAGTCGAGATGCTGAAGTTGGGTTCGAACTACGGCTATTCCAGCCAGTAATTTTGCGTCTTGACCACTTCAATACCTCACAAACTGTCACACTACGGTAGGGTGCAGTCTGTTCGTAATGGCTGTGGACCGTCAGTCAATATGGCAATGTCTATGAATCAGAAGTGTCCCCTATAAATTCCTGACCTCCCCAAAGCACTGTACGCCCACCAGCTAAACTCGTGGGGGACTGCGAGAAGGAGTCCTCTAGTTCACTGTATCAAGTGGTGTCAGACAAGGCTGTCCAGTTTCACCCCTCCTCTTTATCTCCGCCACTGATATGATTGTGGAAGTCCCACTTACAGACGCCAATGCATGTGAGGTCTAAATGCTCCCAGGGCATTTGCTCACTGACATCGAGTATGCAGACGACATAGCTATTCTTGGACCTGACGATTTTACGATAAAAAATAATCTAAATAATTCCGCCTCACGATTTGACATGCAAAGTGCAGAGTGTCGCTTCAAGACTGGGTTGGCTCCAGTCTGAACATCGTACTTACGGGTGATCCGAATGCGGTAGTAGACAAACTGATCAACTTGGGCCGCTCTATCAGTCGTGGTAGACTAACAGAAAATGATATTTCCATCCGGATTGGGAAGGCAGCCCCCGTGAACCTGGATCACCTGTGGCGCAGGCGTGACATCAGCTTATCTGTCAACGGCCGAGTTCACAATGCTCCGGTGTGCTACATATAGGTGATAAACCCGGCCGCTATGAGTTGAGTAGGTTAAAAAAACCTCGGAGCGTTCGCCGAGTCTGGTGGGAACATTGAAAGTCGAATGTTTCTCGGAAAAAATTGCTCTCCCACGATAGGTGAACTGATCACACTCCATAGGTCGCTCTGGCTTGGTCATGTGCTTCGTATGCCAGTCGACCGAGTTCCTCGAAGTTCCTTTTTCGCGGAGGGTGGAAACAAGCTAGAGGCCAAGCAGTGACTTGGCAGATAAGTTTGAGGGCAGTTGCCGGCAAACTCAGTTCATCATCATCTCTGATATCAACACCAGATGAGAACACTGGTGCTTTACTGCCATACATCCATGTCAGTTTATCCCAATAAAGGCTTATAAAGGTGAGGTACCTCGGGCTAGCCTACCAGAAACATCCAAGGTGCGTACGCCTCCTGCAGCCAGTCAGACTGTCTGGATAGAAACTGACAACATGAACGCCACTGACATCGGTTAGCCGCCATATCGTTCACTGTCCCCAACTAAGCTCAAGGGGGATCACGTGGACCCACCCTGGAAGGCAAACAACACCAACGGCACCCAAACATTTCGTAGCACCATTCCTTTATGCAATTTCGAGTTCTGTCCACCTGTGCGTCTCTGCCACTCTGAATTAGGCCCGGAAAGCAGCGCTCTTCTTCGAAGGCGGTTACTCGGCGTGCACAAAGCATAGCTCGGCCACCTTAGATTACAATACTGAATGCGCTTTTTGAGAGAAGGATCTGCTTCACCAAAAACCCTTATTTAGATCAACTCATTTCGAATTTGCTGGCTCCAACCGGGGGGCGAGATGGCTCAAGTGGTTAGAGCGCGAATTTACTGACCGGAATGTCCGTGGGTCGAACCCGACTTCTGTCGCTCGACTTCCCCTGTCTAGGCTTGGGCAACCTGGCAGTATCCCAGCCCTCGTGCTTCCTTCGGGTGGCATGGCAGCTAGGCACCGGAAGGGTGTTACAGCTGAACGATTTTTTTAAAACCGATTCCATCCATAGTTCTGAAAAGTCGATGGTCAGAGACCTAACGTCTCTCACCTAACGTCTCAGATCCTCCGCCCGAATGGGCCAAATCTCACAGATGTACAGAAATGCAGCCCGCACTGTAGTCTGATACACGCGTCCTCTGAGACCCAGTGAGATGCCTTTTTAACGCCAGAAGTAGCGCAAATTGGCGAACGCAATTCTAGTCTTTGAGATTCACGCTTCCAATTCGTCTTTCATTCTACCGCCGGAGATAATGCAACTTCCAAGATACACAATGTTCCTCAACCTCCAATGTCACTCCTTGGATTTTCAGAGGCATGTTCGAAGACTAGATGTCCTTCAGCATGACTTTTGTGGGTTCGAAGCACATGCCGAAGGACTGGATGACCTTGGTCAGTTTCCTGCTTTTTTCATAGACGTGAAGGTGTCGTCTGCATACCCCAGGTCAACAAGGCTCTTGCTCAGGGGGATCTGAACACCGGAACACTGGAGACCTTCCAGTATTCGCTCCATTATCTCATGAATAACGAAACTGAGCGAAATTGGAGAGGATGAACATCCTTGTTGGACACCACTGATTGTAGGAAAGCTTTTCGAGAGCTCCCCATACACTCGCGCCTACAAGTATGTGAATGCAAACAGCGCATGATATTCACGAACTTCTGGGGTATGCCCCGTTGCGCAGGCTTGTTGAAAAAAACTAGCCGGTCGACAGAATCGAGCACACTCTTGGAGTCAAAGCACACCAAGATTTCAGGGTGCCTGTACGCATGCCATTGCTGTGACACTCGACAGTGTGAAGATGTGGTCCTAGGGCTTAGGTCGCATCTGCTGACTTGAGACACCTATGTCGGCAAAGGGGCTTATCCTTTAATCCAAAGGGAACTGCGTATCAGGCTACGGTGCCGGCTGTTGTGTTGTGTGACTGTGAGACGTGGCCTCTACGGGCAGTGGAATTGAAATGTTCTCAGGTTTTGAACGACCATTGTATCAAAATCATAGGTGGGCTAGTCTACTGCTGGCAAATCCGGAACGAAAGACTTAGAAAACGGGTGGTCGGTTGTGCAGCGAGGAATTCAATCGAAGACTGTATCTGGTGCCAAAAGCCACGGTGGTCAAAGGATATGACAAAAGGTACACAGAACACACTTGAGGTCCATGACTGAGTAACTAGCCCCAAGCCCAGTCCGCCTACCAAGATTCTTTAAGTGTGGAAAGGCCAGATGGCTCAGTGCTTAGAGCGCGAATTTACTGGCCGAAAGGTCCTTGGTTTGAACCCGACCTCCGCATCTCGACTTCTCCTGTCTAGGCTTGGGCAACCTGGCAGTATCCCATCCCTCGTGCTTCCTTCGGGTGGCATGGCAGCTAGGCACCGAAAGGGTGTTACAGCTGAACGATTATTATTATTATTTTACATGTGAAAAAGGCCCGCTTGCAATGGAGAAGGTATTGACTTAGTCTCTTTATTCTATCGGTGTAGTCGGTGACAGGAAGGAGCCGGTGGTGGTTTGTTTCAACCCACCAGCCCCGACCAAGTTGACGCACCGACGAACAGCTGGATGCTGTGCCCTATATAGGTGCAAAGATTGAACAGCAGAGCGGTGGTGGGTTAGCCAGGTACCGGGTCGGTGCTTGATAAGAAGGACTGTGTAACGCCGATTTCGTTCATTAGCGCCGAATCGTCTGATGACCCAGTTTCTCTCTTACGTGAACTAAAGTACGGTAATTCCGGTTTCATTCACCAAGGATAAGGAGTACAGAGGAATGACAGCTACATGTTGAAGACTAAAGCCCAATCAAATCATTGGCGTCAAATGGTTCTGTTTTTACCCGGTGTGGCAGGGAGTGAGGGAGCTACGCAATGAAGATGATAGCTTGGCATTAGCTGCGTGAAATGGCCATATCTGTCAGGGTTACCAACCGTTGGTTTGCTGTTTTCAGAGGTCCCTATGCGGGAAGGCGACAGTTACCAACGCGACTGAGTTGATTGGCATGGGCTCTCATGCTTCGTTGCCAAGTCATGGACTGACCGCTCCTGGATAGTCTCTGTCCGACACAAGGCTGGGTGAAGGGGGCTCTACGAAACATACGGTCCACTGGCCCCCGATGATTCCTATGCGCTGGCAACGAATATACTCTCATCACCAGCCTCGAACAACTCAGCATACGTATTACCCTATCAAGGACATATACTGGGAAGATGGTTAGGGTCAAGTGGTGGTAGAAGGCAACCTACCACTAGATATCTGAACCAGATTCGGTTGGGATGCCCATAACTTATACCGTGGGCTTTTATGCTGGAACGCGATGGTACAACATGAGTTGGAATTTTCTGATAAGTCTTGTACTTTTGTTTTCTCTTAAGAGCCATGATAGACGGGGTTAACAACCTTTACTGAAAATAACTGGGTAGTAGATCTAGGTGGCTTAATCTCTTGAGGGTGAGTATGGGCTTATTCGCATCATCGGTGTGGGTAATTCTAGGCTAACCCAATCTTTTGAGCTCGTCCGTGACTCTCATCAAACTCCCAAATGCGCTGCTGCTTTCACTGCGCTTTTCAGGTGTACGCAAAACGCACACATCTCGCTTAACCGTTGAGAAGCTGGTGGACCCAGAAGTCAAACGAAATTATCAGAACCAGCTCCTCGAACGCCTGCCGGACGGTACGATGTCGGAAATAAACGGCAACTGGGAAAAGATATCCAAAGCGCTACTCAAAGCCGGAACGTCTGTTTGCGGTACAACCCAGCCAACCTCATCCAAACGTTGGATCTCTGATAAGACTGTGTCCTTGCTGGAGACCCGTCGACAGATCCCTCCTGGCCGCAATCACAACTCCGCCCGACGCATCATCCGACGCCAGGTGAAACTGAGTATCCGTGCAGAC
>SJOL01006421.1:208253-257536 GCA_004794785.1 Opisthorchis felineus | reverse complement strand
TCCGTGCTGTCAGTTTCCTTCCAGATTGTCTGGTTGAGCGCTTGGATGTGTAGGCACCTCAGAACGCTTGACATAGGCCAGCACTAGGTCCCCTCCCTCACCCACTCTTTTTTTCTTCTTTTCACTCTAGGGCTTTAAGTATAATCGGACGAGCCTTATGGTTGTACGGCAGTTTAGCATCAGTGTCAACACTGATGTTGCTATCTTTGATGATGATGATGATCCCAAATTTTGTTTATTTGCTCTATCTGTAACATAAAGCTGCTCACTAAGGCCTCCTACTATCGCTTTACTGGAGACGTTGCGGTTCCTCGGCCCCCATCTGTACAACTAGGGGCCGTAAGCGATGAAGTTAAATCAGTAAAGTTTTGGGTCTTCACTTCTTTCCTACTTATGCGCCCATATCAACATGACAGTTTTCTCCCGATCGAATTGCCACAGTGATATTCTCTGAGGTGATCACAATATGCACTCCACAAAACGGATGAAGAGGACATCTGAACTTCCGTCACTATCCGAGCTATATTCTGCATAATGATCAAGGTCATGAAGGTCACTTGCATGCACTTCAGAGACGTTTGTATTGTTTGACAGCAAAAGAAATTACATTTTGAGTCATATTGATGCCAAACACCATCCCGACGATAACCTGTCACTCGTGATTTCCCATGTGGTTGACTGATGTAGCTTCAACGACAAACTAAACACGGAAAAAGGATGGCCGCATAATAGTTTCTCTCCTCACATTGATGGGGAATAAATAAAAGAAAAAGCGCTATAGAACAATAGGAAGCAAGGACATGTCACTTCTAAACATAGTTGCAGAAGGAACGGAAGAATGAGGGCAGAAACCCAACCTGCTCATATGCAGTGACAGTTTTGGCCAAAGTTTTCACCGCCCAAGTCACCCATCTTCCGATACCAAGTCGTCAGTTTCATCGTACGTTAATGGACGCCGTTGTCCGAGAGGTGACCTGATTTTATTTTTTAGACTGTTAGTGGCTGTTACGGTAGTCCTTATCGCTATAGTACAGTTTCTGTACGTGTAAGATCTTCCAGTGTTCTCCGTTTTTGTTTGTAGCGATGCACGATGTCCCACACAAATGATCACGAGCAGGCGACGTGCCTCACCGGAATACCGGCATCTAACGATATCTCCTGTCACCTAAGCGAGCTGTTGGTTGAGAAGGGTGGTCTTACAGCCGATCTGGTACAGAGTCATCTGTTTTCGGAAGTTCTGAACGAGATACCACCCCAAGCATTGGGGGATTTGTCCTCCACGTTGCAGCAACTACGTCTTTCCCAGAAGCGGTTCCAGGCCCAGCTGGAAAGCTTAGCTGCGGAGAACTATTCGGTGTTCCTGGAAAAATCGGATGCAAGTCATAGTGTCATTGACAGGATATCTACCATAGTCTCCTCAAATTTGGTTATGGTGGACGAAATTCCCAACTTAGCACGCTACTCCGAAAGATTTGTTGACAAAGCTCGTAACATTACTGACGCAATTAAAACAAATACAAAAGCACTGGAACATCACAAGCAGGTGAGTAATTCGTTTCCGTCCCATACAAATACAATGCTTTTTCTCAGCTACTTGAATTACTGGAGCTTCCTCAGTTGATGGAAACCTCCATTCAGAACGGCTACCTTGATGACGCCATTGCCATCCTCACCTACACCAAGCGGTTGAGCAGAAAGTATGGTTCTACGATTCCCATTGTGAGGTCTATTGAGGGACAAGTGAATGCAGTCGGCTCACAGTTGATTCAGCATTTATGCAATCAATTGCGTTCCCCACTATCTCTGCCCGCATGCATCAAGGTCAGTGTTCCGGTAACTAGGTTGGATTCCAGTCTTTTGTTCTAATCTAGGGCTGAAAAGCCAAGAATTTCTATTCAACACCTAGTCTTATAGCGAGAAAAAGTTTGGCAGATCCAGCAACGGCTGAGGTTGGCGTTTATACGTGAAGTCCTGGCCATCTTGTTGGATCCCCGATTTCCAAGTTACCCCTGTCGATCCTTGCAAAGCTAGATATTATATGATCCCTCATGCTCATTGCACCTCGTATCAAGACTTTTCATGTAAGGACGCAACGAATGAACAGTATTTCGCATATCTGTCTTGCCAGAAAACGATCCCGTAGCCTTCGACCTACGTTTTATTCTCCAACAAGTGTCACGTTTTTGTCGATTATGAGATGGCTGAGGATTGTTTGTCTCATGCATTTATTTTTCATATGAATTTTGCTTCGCCATCTGTTCGCACCACGCATCCATATTTCCTACTCTCAAAAACTGCATTTTTGCACCTAATTCTTACCGTAAATCAAGGGAGCAAGTGACCTGTAACTCCAGTGGAGGGGGTGTGAGTGATTGAGAAACAATTTACCATTGCTAGTACACTTCACTGTCTCGATGATCTCTGTTGTGTCTGGCCAAGCACGCTTCAAGGGCTGTTTCCGTCCAGCTTGCCAGTTCGGCGTTTGTAGTTCCAGTTACTCTGAATTGTTTTACTGCCCCCCTACATCACTGTCTTCTTTCAGTACGATTACGGATATGTCTTCAATCATTCTATCAACATTATGGGACATATGTTTCGCGGAATGTGAACGTCTGCTTTTTCAGCCTCAAGACTTGAAACATAGGTTGTATGCAAGAGAGCAACAGTAGCAAAATAGAAAGAACAGACATCCGAAGGCCAAAGAAAGCCAGTGATATAGACATGGAAGCATCGTATTCGTTCTCATGATCAATTACAGCACAACAGCAGTGTTTAACTTTATTGCTTCGCCGCCGTACGATAATAGTTTTCTTGAGAGCCTTGTTGTGAAGAAAAGGATAAAAGTGAATGAGCAAGGTACCGTAGGTGCCTATACCTCATTCAGACGTTTGGGATAGAAACACGACAAGAATGCCGTTCACATCGATTATCCAGGCATGCGCAGGAAGTATCACGTGGATCCGCTGTAGCCTGTTATATACCGCCTTGCCGCTATAGCAAACGCGATCCGAGCCCAGAAGTTTCATGCATTGACCAAACCTGTCACATTAAAACCGAAACTAATATAACTTCCAAGGTACATAAAACACTCCGCAACTTCGAGTGCCTCTTTCTGGATTCCAAGTGGCCTGTTTAGTGACTGCATGCTCAGGATTATGAACTTGCACTTGGTGGGAGCAAAGCGTATGCCTAAGGACGGGATGACTTTAAGCAGTTCATCCAAAAACACGTATGCCATGCTTTCCTTTTCGAAGACGAGACTGATGTCGCCTGCATATTCCAGACCCACAAGATTTTCATCAGCAGCTGTTTGAACACTAGGGTTTTATAGACCTTCCAGCGTTCGTCGCGTTATCTCGTCGATCACAAAATTGAACAGGAATGGAGAGAGTGGATACCCTTGTTGGACATATCTTTGTGTACGGATGTTCTTGCAGAGCTCTCTGTATACTCTCGCTCACCCGGAAGTCTGAGAATACAAGAACATACATTGACAAACTTCTGTGTCATTTCCTGCTGGACGAGTGTGTTAAAGAGAACAGATCGGTCAACTGAGTCGAATTTTTCTTGTAAATCCAGGAGTACTAAAATTCTGGGAGCTTATACGTATGGCGTTGTTCTAGCAACTGACAGAGTGTGAAGATTTGGTCAACACATACCTACCAGGTAGGAATCCCGCTTTATGCTCTAGAGTAAGTGTTTCACGTGCCACCGTAAGGCGACGAAGCACCAGTGACGCCAACAGTCTCGTTACGACCGGGGTCAAGCTGATCCGAATGTGGTTGCCACGCTCGCTATGAGCCCCTTTTTTGAAAATGGGCACTATCACCGACTCTCCCCAGTTGTCTGGGACAGACTCCTTTTCCCAAATGCAAGCAAACAGATCAGACAAGCGCTGACTGAGGACTTCACTCCCATCTTTGAACAATGCCGGTGGGAGGTCATCCGGACCAGAAGCTCGGTGGCGTTTGATAGAACATACGCATTCGTAAACCTCCGAGGCCTTAGGTGGTTCCACGTTAACCGTTCAGGGTTCTACGTCAACTCTAGGCTCCAGCTGAGTGGCAGCCGGTGGTCACGACAATTGGTATTCGAAGTAATCTGCCCCACCGTCGAGGCGTTCTTCTTTACTCAATATGTTCACTCCTTTCCGATCCTTGATGTTTTCTCTCACAGGTGGTTTCCGGGGGCCGGTCGCACGGATCAACTGAAATAATCTTCGGGCATTACTGGATTTCTGGGCCTCTTCCATTTCTTTGGCTTTCTGTGTCCACCACACTTCACGGTCGGCTCGCACGCTCGCTTTCACTTGACGTCTGATAATTTGTCGCAACAGGTTATGTTCGGGACCGGTTGGGATATTTCTCCGAGATTTGAGCAGTGCCACCGTTTGGTCTGATATCCAGTGCTTGAGTGCGCCTGGTGGTGCCGTGCCACAGGCGAACTTCCCTGCACTATGCAAAGAGGTGACAATCTCGTCCCAGTATGAGTTCACATCTGATGGTGGAGCATTTGGAAGAGATTCTAGAAGACGATTCTGGTAAGTTCGTCTAACATCCGGACCTGCCAGTCTCCCAGTTGCCAAGCGAGTTGTCTGCACCTTATGTGGCCCTGGAAAACGAAGGGAGAAGCGACTCCGGACGAGCGCGTGGTCGGAATCCACAAATGTGTTCCAAAACGACCAGCAGTCAGTTGTTGATCCGCACCATCGTTAACCGATGGCAATATGATCGATTTGAGTTTGTGGCCGGCATGCCGTTGGAGGACACCATGTGGCCAGATGACTTCGGTTATTTCGGAAGTCAGTACTGCATAAAAACAGCTTGCGATCAGCACACAGCTGAGGCAATCGTTCACCATTGTCCGTACGTACCGAGTCCAATCCATGTCGACATCCTAACTGAGTCTCAGATACGCTAAGCCTGCCCACTCGTGCATTTAGATCTCCGGCAACCACTACGATATCTGAACTTTTAGCTCGCCGCTGGAGGGCACTCAGGGCGTGATAAAACCTGTCTTTGACGCTGTCGGAGCTGCAGTCAGTTTGGGCGCATGCTAATGCGATTCGCTTGTGAAACTCCTCCAAGGACTTTGCCAGACGAACTGCACAGGGCGCCCATTAGCGGATATCCAGTTAAGCAAGTGTCCCTCAACCAGGTGACTTAGGACAATAGCGTAGTTTAAAAAATAACGTCCTCTGAGTTGGAAGATGTGGGTAGCCAGAAGCGAATGGAGACCGATGGGGTGGTTAGCTTAACCACTACAATCAGATAGGAGAGGAAGCTTCGGCGATCGTATTTGCCGTCAAAATGTTTCATAAATTGCTCTACGGCTAGCAGTTTACCTTAGTGACCAATCAAAATCAGCTCCTTACTGTGTTTGGCTCGATGAAGGGGATTCCGGTATATACCGCCAACCGCCTCCAACGATGGGCCTCTCTACTTCTGGGCTACGACTTCAAGATCAAGTATCAGTCGGCCAAGCCGACGCATTGTCGCGTCTCATTGGTTCAAGCAGGTCAGAACCGGAGGGTACTTTATTCGCAACAATCACCATGGAACCGGAGGTGAACCGCGTAGTGTCGGAAGCAGTTCGCATTCTCCCAGTGACTGCTGACATGGTCCTCCAGGCTACCGATGAAGACACTGTGCTGCAGCAAGTCATCAATTACCACAGCAGTCAATGGCCACGTAGCTGCCCAAAAGACGAATTGAGACCTTACTTCAACCGGCATGACGCATTATTACTAGTCGACGGATGCCTTTTATTTTCAGAACGCGTTTTCATTCCTAAAAAGCTACAACCAGCCGTATTGAATCAGTTTCATAAAGGGCACGCGGGAACAAACAGGATGACGGGCCTTGCTCAAAGTTACCTCTACTAGCCTTTGATGAACTCCCAGATTGAGCAAGTCTCCAAATCTTGCCTGCGGTGTGGCGAAACCTCCAAGTCACCTGTGGAAACCTACCTACGGTTGTGGCTGCAATTGACCGAACCCTGGTCTCGTCTTCACATCGACTATGCAGGTCCAGCTGGTGACCAATACCTGGTCGTGGTCGACGTCTACAGCGGAGATGGTCGGAGATTCTTCCAATGAACAAACCTACAACTGCCACTACAGTCCTGGAACTCCGACGATTTTTCAGTCGCTTTGGAACACCAGGGACAACGGCAGTCAGTTCACGTCATCGGCCTTCGCAAAGTTTTGTCGGGAGTATGGTATAACTCATATCCGCTCGCCGCCGTTTCATCCACGGTCGAACGGCCCGGTGGAGCACTTCGTTGAAACCCTGGAGTGCTTACTTCAGAAATCCAGAGGGAAGGGATCGACGGAAGAGATTTTGCAAATGTTCCTCCTGGAATATCGAGCAGTGCCAAACCCAAATTCACCTGATGGAGTGTCACCAGCAGATGCACTGCTCCGACGTAAGCTTCGAACACCGCATGACACTATCCGGCTACAGAAAAGGCAGTTGAGTCACCGCAACAGGGGACTGGAGAACCAGTTCAACCGGCATCATGGCGCAACCATGCGCCCCTTCAGCGAAAGCGAGAGACTGTTGATTCGCGACTACAGCGGTAAATACCCTAAGTGGATTCCAGGACACATCCTTCGCCGACGCGATAAAGTGCTCTACGAGATTCAAGTTGGCCCAGCCAGGTGGATCCGGTACGCAAACCAAATCCGGCCGACAAACGCGCTGATCCTGTCCACAGGACCGTTACGGAAAATCCATCAGCTGCTCTTTCGGGAGCCCAGCCCGAGCATGTATTACGACCGTAACGTTGGACGGACAGGATCCGCAAGCCACTGCAAGTAAACCTCCGACTTCGAAGCTACGTCAACAAACCTGAAGGGGGAAGTGTTAGGCGGAATTTAGCACCGAAACCACTACCGCTTGCATTAAGACGCTGCTACGGCAAAGAAGTCCATCCTGCATGAGATTGGTCAGAAGATCGGGCCACTTGCCGGTCCAGCATCAAGGTGAGCTCTGATTGACCGAAATTGTGGACCCAACAACCAATCGTTATCCTGTATCCGCCGGTTGCCAATGACGAATCCGGAAGGCGTCGGAATTTCCAGACTGTTGTCGCCACATACACTTTATATACCACGCGCTGTAAATGTTTTTGATCTGGTTTTGGACGTTTACTACATGTGCACCTTTAGTGGCTGTTTTGACAGGAACGCTAGCTTGGAAGGTTCAGACCGGGAACTAAGCTGAGAAAATATCGTTATGACACCTTAGTAGATAGTTTATAGCTGCTAAAATGAATTGAACTAACTTTCCACATATGGATGTAAGTAGATCATGCATATGCTGACCGGATTCCTTACTCTCATCCCTGAACAGTGCAGGCGGGCAAATTACCTATCGCCGTTCCAACAGTGTTTTGACACCGACCATTTGACTTAACACTCAGCTAATAAATTTGGGTCAATGGCGTAAGTTATTTTTGTTGTGAGATGAGGATCACCAATGCGGAGCTTCATTTCTGGGACGTTTTTCATTCGAAATGTCACGGAGGCGAAAAATTCCGTACCATCAAAGTTGTGTCAATGGGAGTCTTCCCCGTGAAAGGTCTGTCATGGGTAACAGCAATGTAAAGTGTTCTGCCCACTTTTTGGTGCCATGGATTAGGGACTTATTTGACATGTTTGTCCATCAGGTTGTATGGTCTGTGACCGCTTTGATTATAAAGTCTTCTGAACGAGAACCATTTATTATTCTGTATCAGGTTATCGTATTCCTTCGGCGTACTGGCACGTTCACTGAGCAAGAACTCCGTCTAAAGTTCTTGCAAACGCGTACCAGTTGTCTGGAAAATCAGCTTGCATCTGGCCTTTCAGCTTCACGACCTGATGAGATATTACGCTCTGACGTGGGATACATAAAGTCTGGCGGGTTTTTGAACTATAATCGAGCTCAGTACGATGCATACTGGAGGGCAACTCGCCTCATTGATATCACACGCGTCCAGCTGTTTGACATCGTTACACAATATCGGTAAGCGTGGTATATTCTAGTATCTTTTTGTACGCACCATTTGAAATCTAACTGCACAGTCAACTTTGAATAATTTGATACTCTGTGTATCCGATGGTAACATCGACTTTCTTAGGTTTTCGAACCAATTTGGTCTTCTAAGATACTTTATTCCATCTTCAACAGCACAGTTAACGATTTAGCAAGCGGTGTTAGCACTTTCACCTAGATTGTTTCCTCGGTTCAGATTCGTGCTCGTGTTCTGTTGCGTATTCGGAGTGCAACATGATATGAAAGCCGATTTCGTAATAGTACATGAAGCTGTTTTAACCAACTGTTGTATAAGAATAGGTGATAAATTACTGGGGGGGGGGGTACTCACATTTTATCGCAATTAGATGCTACGAAATGGGATAGTTACGAACCCCTAAATATGGGGGGGGGGTGTGCCAAGTGCATTGACACTTAGTCCTCTACGTCATCCGATTTTTTGGACATGAACCTTAGAGAGTGCTAGTCGTTTGGCGTGACAAAGTCAGAGACGTTCTCCAGAGAAGTAACCGGATAAACTAGACAACCAGATATATGTTCAAATCACTGTAAGAACTTGCATTTACTGGTTATCGTCCTTTGTGCATTTTTTGGCCAACATTCTACTTTCGTATCGAAACCATTGATCCCATACAGCTTATAATTGTCAGTCCAGTTTCTGAAATCTTCTGTTCCTTGTTTTCGTCTGCAGTGCTGTATTTTCAGAAGAAGAAAATTTTATGCAACATCGGCGAACTAGCGAATGGGCGTCTGGTTCAACCAAAGACACTCGGTTTGACAACAATCCACTATGCTTGAGTGTTGACCTTCCATCTGTTTCCACCAGCCGCCTAGGCTACAATTTATTCCATGCTTGGCTGACCCATCGGCTTGGCATTTTTCTGGATACGTTTACAGCAAATCTGGAAGCAATGCTCCACCAACCGAATTTGAATACACAAGATATTTTGGATAGGTGGACGTCCACCGGATCGGGTGATCTTACCTCGCCTGACGCTGATCTACCAGCACTGTTCACGCAACTGCAAGCTCTGGTATCCCAGTCTATGTATTTTGGACGCTCCTTTAGTCGGATAGGATGTGACTTCAGACCACATTTGGTAGACTTATTCAACTCTTCGATTCTGCGCTATATAAAGGTTTGTAGCTTCAACTTGTTTTGGTTTTGAAAATTTGTGTAGTGACCCTTAGGTTTAAGGTTCTTTTTAGACTTTGAAAGTATATCAGTGCTTTTTTGTCCGTGTGCATACATATAAGGCTGTTTGCAACTAACACGGCAGCAGTCTGATAAGAGCGCCAGTTTTTCGTATTAGTGCTAGTGCGTTTTACCTGCTGGATGATTTTCTGCTTTATGGGTCTCAACCGATCACTTTATACGTTTTACACTATGGGTAGCTGGATTCTGTGGAAACCCGAACCAATGTCCGGTCGCAAATACGTATTGTTTGGACAACTAACCTGGTACCTTATGTCACTTTCCCGTAAGAAAGCTGTCAAAAGAGAGGTCACTCCCATGACCGGTTCACAATAGCTTCACCTGTAACCCGTGATGTTAAGTGCGATCCCAGTAAAAGCAGGGCACGTCTCGTGGGAAACCTAATGTCCTTCTCGTGATGGATTCTCCTAATGAAGAGAAGCTGTACTGGGATGAAGAATATCTCAGTTTTCGTTCGGCAGAAGAGATTTCATCCTGTAAAAATGATTTTCAAACCTCCTCAGAATACCAACAAAGGTTTAGTTGAACCGTTCAGACCGTATGGTCCAGTGTTACCGCACAAGGCGGTAGACTGGAGTTATGGTGCGTGAGTATCCCTAGTTGGTGCGAAATTTAAACAACGTTACACTCAATTGACCGTGAACACAGGTTTTCGATTATTTAAAGCAATAAAATCTTCTAAAATGTATCTTCAGCACTGGGGAACTCTTCCTAACATGGTTTCAGTAATATGAACTCCAAGTTTCCTATTCATATGACATAAGCATCCTGGTTTGATCCACGGCATGAAATGCGCGTCGCTAAGAATAACGTTCAGCCCAAACCACGTCCAAAACGCAATTAGCGGGCTAGGATGTGGGTTGTAAGAGTTCCTCATCGCTGATCAACAACCACGAGTTTGTGGGATGCACTGGATGGGTCCAGGCGTCATCCTGCTTGAATGTTTTGTCCACGGTTGGACCATCGGTTATGTAGGACAACAGACCGTTATTTGTTTGTTGGTGTTTACCGCCGCCGTTCGTCTAGCATTTGGTATCGCCATTCCGTCATCATTGTCATCAAGGACAGGGACATTAGTGTTGCCATCGGTGTTTGTCTGTCCAGTCGATATATATTTTCTTCCACTCGCAAAATTTCTGCCAAGTGCTTTGCCACCGTAGTTCTGCTTACTGAAAAATTATTGTGGTTTTCTAAAGGCCTGCCAATAGCACACCAATCCATCGGGATCATCCAAATTGGATTTCCCATCAGAAAAAGTCATCTGTTCTGCTCATCTCATCCTGTTATGGATTTATTTCAAGCGTGCGCAAAGATCTAGAGGTAACGTCTGTCAACCATCCCAGTCTCTGCTATCCTCCGATGTAAGGAAAAAGTGACACGTTTTCCGTGCATAGCTCCCATGAAATTCGAAGAAAGTACGAAGGTCGAGATACTTCCAAATAGGGGCAGTCGAAAAGCCAGGGTTCTGTCCGAAGCGCAGATCTTCCAGTTGGTAGTTTCGAGTTTTAACCATTGAACTGTCCCGAACTTATCCTCGTTGAGCCAACCTCACTCGCCTTCCCTTTCTCTTAGTCGGTATTCGTCCTTCTTCGGATTTGGGTAGTGATAAAACACGTGCTGTGTTCGGGCTGAACCAGACAGTTTATCTAGCTGGCTGATGTATCCACCTGATAACTGAATATCTTTCACTGCACCTCGCACACCTGTAGGTTGTTGACCAACTACCCCGATCGTCTTTCTTCGGTCATGTGGTTTTGACTCAGGCTGACTTTTTGAGCACTCCGCACTATCATAGCAAGCTTTGTATTATAAACCAAGTTCCTGCTTTCTTATCTGGGAACGGGACCTAAGACCTTGCATGGGTAAGGCGATTTATGTTCCAGATTTGGTGATTGTATATTACAATGCAGCTCAGCTATTCAGGAGGAATAATGTAGTCTTGTGAGTATTTCACTCAGTATTTTCCAGTATCCCCACAGTTTTCCCCATTTTATCACAGTAATGGTGTGTCGTATTCTTTGTTCTATACTCCAATTAAGAATATTGTTTATCTCTTAAGGTAGGTTCGCCAGCTTTCCTTATGTTGGTGCTGACATCAGGTTTGTTGTGGCTAATCGTCTGACTTTGTCAACTCTGTTGTTCCCATGATTAAAACATTTTGCAGGCATCTGGCAAAGTATGCTAACGAGGTGAATGTTGGTAGTTCAGTTAGCGTAGATGGCTATTGATTTGTTCACTGACTGGACACTTGGATTGTGCACAACCACCGACCCATCGCCACGCTCCACTGTGTTCCCTAACAACACCTCGATTGGTGATGAGACGTTTGCAGTCAAATTACCTAGCTCAGTAAACAAACAAACCACCATCCGGCAAAGTGTTGTCATCGAACACGCATTGGGATGTGGCCTATCGGCAGCCGCTTTTGCTGTTCATTCAGAGTACGAAGTTAATGGTGCAGAAATATCCTACTGTCAAGTGTCTAACTAGGCCAATAGATAACCAGGGGATTTTCTTTTGTTGAGGGCGTACAACGGAAATGACAGGAAACAGAATTTCTAATTTTACTCAGTCCTCGCTTAATGCTGACCGGCATGAAGTTTCCGTTCGGACTGGACACGAATAGTTTGATCTTTACATATGATTGGTAGCTCGCAATTCTAGCTGGATATCGAAGTAACAAACAGAATAGCTGGTAAGGAATCGAACCTAACACTGCGCCTTCCTATGTAAAACCAACGAACATTTTGACTAGAATTGCTCTGACTGCATGATGCCACGTCACAACTGTAACCAGCGTGTCTACAATGTATAAAGTATCCGATATGTATTTTCCTTCACAGGTGTATTTGACCAACGCGACCACTGAGTTCTGCTTTGCACTGGATAACCTATTGTGGACAAATAACATCACCCAGCAGACAACGGGTGGTGAACATTCGGAGGATCAAGCAGCGACTATAAACAAATTGTTGTGCCACCCCCCAATGACCCTACTCTACAATCGATTCATGGAGTTGTTCAATGGCCTTCGCGCATGTTGCCCAGTGGGATTGCGTCATCAGTGAGTTAGATACGCTTGGAAAGGCATCATGATCTTTTCGTCTGTTCAGCATTGTACTAAAATTTAGGTGGATCCAGCAAACCTTACGTGGATTTTGGCATATTAGGGTATCCTGAAAGGAGTATAAATTTATTTCACTGTGGTGCTGATATATCTCAAAGGTTATTCAGCCTTGATACACTTCCCTTCCCAAAAGGTGCATAGTCCTTGAGTCATTGTAAACGTGAAAATATAATGCGCATTGCTGGTTGCTCACAGGGCGTATTAGTTTTGTTACCGAGTGCAGAAGATTACTAGCTTTCAGTCATGTGGCCTAATTGGACTGAGTGAACTTCGGTAACTGTCTAACCTCTTCTTTGATACATGGCGAATCGGTGTGCACATCCATCCATCCCCCTCATTAGCCAGTGACCATAGCAGTGGGATTTTCAACGGAGGCTGCGCTGTACGGGCACATTCGAGTTCTTGTCGCTGTTTGACAAATATGATGTTTGGACTGGCCTTTTGTGAGATAACCACTCGTTCGCCTGTTAAGTGTATGCCGACTCACTCACTACTACCTGTGTCACACAAGTCTGAAGTTAACACACACTACCCGATAATTTATTTCTTACCCCAGAATTTTGACAGCCGTCGTCGAAGCGCTGGATGAATGCGCTGACCGCTTTGTGATGTCCTATCGTCAGTTGCTCGATCAACAGACAATAAACTGGCGCTCCGAAGCGTCTGCTTTTGCCTATGTTTTCACCAATATCCTTGTTCCTTGTGTACTGTCATCCTCAATGGTACTCCTACATACGGGGAAAGACGCCGCAAAATCAGTGCCAGATAGACCTAATTCGGCGTCCCATGTGTTGGTGCATCGTTTAGGTAAGTTGGTTTGTGCTACGGTGAAGAAAACCTGGCCACGGATACCCGCCGTCCCTGTGCTTCCTAAATACGACCAATCTTTGGAAACATCCGCAACGGAGAATGGTGTTTCTAGCCAATCCGATGAGGCAAGAGAATACGTCGATACGAAAACCAACATAAATGCGCCTCCTCAGGAGAAGGAAGCAAACAACTGTGTTCACAGTACCACTGAGGAATAAGCGATAGTGTTTTCATTGAGAATTTCATCTGTGATAAGTTGTTTATATACTGTTTTTTTCCCACCATATCATTTTATAGTTTCCTTCAAGTATACGCTGTGGTGAGCACGCTTCTGTCTTTTTCAAAGTCTTGTGATGAAGCTTGTGTTTTAAGGCATGTTCTTTACTGTCTCCCAGCAAATTGCAGTTCCCATGAAATGGTTTTGTGATGTAACTGTGTGCCGCTGTATGAAATCCTGGCGTCTTTTCCTTTATCGAGACATAAAGCCCTTGGATCTTAGTCCGATCAGTGCCTTTGAATCAAGCCAATCATCTGCACATTGTTCGAACCTTTGTCACATTGTCTTGCCCCATCGTGGCTGATCGATTGTACTTTGTCGTGTACCAAACTGCGATTTGACCGCCCTTTTTGAGAGACTAGAGTAAGCCACTGTGGTTGTTTTGGAGGAGTTTTACTGTTCATTGGATACGTCGAATCATATGATGTGTAAGCAGTCGGCCGATCTTCTCTTGTCAACAAGCAAGCGGTGGAACACCTGAAATGATTATTAATCCAACATAGCACTTCTCTCTGTGTTATCTCCAGCTACGAATTCTCAGGTGTTAGTATATAAAAATGCATTCTGGGTCACGAAAAGATGGGAGATATTGTGTGAAGTTTCTAGAGGTAATATATATATATATAATATGTCCAACTTGAAGCATTACGGTTTTTACTTTGGAGCAAAATGCTTGAGGCGCTCAGTGACCTGATCAGCTTTCTTTGACGACATTCTTGATTTGTTTTCAATAACAAGATATCCTCACCGGAATCAACAGCCACAGCTAGCGTCATCTTAATCACAACGGCCGCTTATGTAAAACAGTGAGAAAAACCAGCAGCATCTTTCGGGGGCATTTAAAAATAATCCTAAAAGGGTTGTTGCTCGACAGTTAGTTGCCATCTTAGATTTTATTTGTCTCGGAGTCAGTTTGCCCCGGTTTTACTCCGTTCTTCAGAAATCACGTCCTAAGTAGGCTGACCATACTGTGACAGGGCAGGGATACACTTGACAGATTTCTGACTTGTATTCTCTCGTCAAACATTCGATCGCCCCTACCTCCGTACCATAGCAGGGCTTGGCTCAGTGCAGCATGTCCGCGCTGAACTAGCGTGTATGCCCTTGAGTGCTTTGCAATGACTTATGGTCAGTAGATCAGCACTTAAGGGTTGTCAAGTTAAGGCGGTTTGGTTCGTATACTACGCACGCCTGACAACAATCTTCCGTAGAGAGTGCTGCATTCCATCCCAAACTTTCGTTGTCGGAACGGATCCTGACATGGCAGCATGGAGCAAAAGTGCTTGCAGTCAAACGGAGTGCTCTGGGATCTACGCGTCCTCCAGACTGGGGCTCACGTGACCCTCGTTGCACGTGAATTGATACCCAGCCAGACATGGCACACAACTGATCCTAGTCACGAGGTGCCGTTACTTCCTAGCGGACTACCAGACTAACTCTTATATGTCTTAAGGCCTGTCAGCACTGCGGATCTTGATAGGTAGCCATTAGTTAATGACCTTTCTTCAAGAACTCCCTTTTCAACTTACCTGGGCTGCAGGCTCTTCTTGCTCCGTAAAATACGACCAAACCGCGTTTGCAAGAGATCGGTGAAAAGCTGGAATAACATGACCGCTCCACGTTGAATTGCAAAAAAGTGAACATTCAGGCGGACCATCAACAAGTCCACTGGAAATCTAACATTCAGATGACATAGGTTTAGGTGACGGGTTGATAATATTATAAAAATCAAAATGTTGAATAACAGTGGTACGGCAAGGCTAGTCTGTTTGGGGTTGCTTCATTTATTCCTAAAGATAGGCCAGTTGGTATTGGACCGAATTGGCCACCCATTGCAACGCCATCGGTTTGTTCGTGAAACTCCGATTTCATACTTGCCATGTACAGCAATATAGGATATCTCAGGAATTTAACAGGAAGACCTGTATTACGACTGTCGCACGAAATGTTTAAAAAAACCGCTCAGCTGTACTACGCTTTGGGCGCCTAATTGCCATGTCACCTGAAGGAAGGAAAGAAGGAAGGAGGGCTGATATGCTGCCAGGTTGCCCAAGTCTAGATAGGAGCAATCGAGATGTGGGGATAGGATTCCAACCACGGACCTTCTGACTAGTAAGTTCGCAAAATGACAATCTGTGGTGTACGCGCTTTTGTAAAAAAGGGAATCAATCTCAATGGAACATTAGCAGAAGTATCACGGAAACGAGAAAGTGGGAAGATAAGGCTTTTCAAGTAGGATCCGTTTTCTCACAATGCTCACTGAGCAGACAGCTGAGTAACGACCAGGGGTTTTGGTGAAGGAATGACGGTCATGTGACCGTCTTGTCGACGCGATCAGACCCATAACCGCTTGCTAACGTCGATCATTTGGGCGTAACGAAAGTGTGTCAAAATGGTTGGTCTCACATTTCCGTAAATTTCACACCGTTTCACCAAGGGGTCATTCTTTTACAGACCATGTATGGGGAATTCTAGAGCACTATCAGTTACGGTGGTCACGTTATGCTTGCGCCACTAAGTCCTTACGACGTTTCGTGCATGGTGGCTGCCCACGAGGCGAAGAAGATAGCCCCGCAGCACTCCTACTTTGACCGTCTTTTTATTATGAGGAATGATTGCAAATGTTCTATTGTGATCAACTTCTGTCCTCAGGTAAGCATCAAATAGTGGTATCATTGTGATCCGATATGTTATGATAGAGGTCTTGATCCTGTGCATAGATCCCCACTATCACGAATAGGCAAGACGTGGATGCAAATGGGTGAATGAAGGTAAGAATTCTACTAACGGTCACTGCATCCACCTCGGAGTCCACCCTCTCGGGCAGCCGGTCGGTCCTGTTAGCGTGCAACTTTGGAGAGGCTTAGATGTACCTAGTGTACCTAGAACTTCACTACCACTTTTAATCCACCCATAACACAAAGGTAAAGGTCGCACTCAGTGGGGATAACCGCGATACATCGGTATCCAGTCGGTCGCCAGTGTGACTGACTTATCCGGACGAAGTGAACTTATTTATCATTGTCTGGTAATTACACCAGTAAGTAACTAGATGTGATGTCAGGCTGTTTCGGGCTTCGGAAGAGGTGTCGGTTGTGATTGGCTGTCTAGAAAATAAGCGAATGTTATGGAATCATGTCATATCGGCGATTGACCAGTTGTCGATAGAAATTATCTATCTGTGTTGGAACCTTGTTGACAAGCGGCAGAAGCGGTTAACTTGTTCGGTCAGTCGAAGTGAGTGGTATGTAGATCGTGTGGCTCGTTAGTGCTAACATTTTATTCCTGTTCCTCGCTTCAGATGTGTTCATAAAGGTAACTAGTACAAGGACCTATGACAGCCAATGTTTTCATCTAACTACATGAAACATGAACTAAGATGGAAGATTGAGCAGTTTCGCGGACTTTACCATCTACCCCGGATGCTTCAGTTAGATGTTGATTATGATATTGTGTTCTCTTGCTCGGCCGTTGGTGCGATTAATGATTTGTGCCTGGATGAACTAGATACCAGATAGTAAGTTTGATTCTTACCTTTTCAAGCAATGAATCCAGTTTACTAGCTGGATATCAAGATGGTTCGATTGTTTTATTTGACATGGACGCTACATCTGACGTAGACGGCCAGCAAATCTACCAGCAGTTGGCTCGCATCGATAAATGCCCTACTCTTCAACATTCCAACAGGCGTTTTCGGAATGAACTCAGTCCTTTGGTGTGTATTCAGTGGTATCCCGTTGATACTGGTGCATTTTTCACCGCGTCTTTGGATAAAACGGTCCGAGTATGGGATACAAACAGGCTCGAAGTAAGTTCTAACCATGTTTCAAAATTAATCAGAAATCCAATCTAATTCCGAGGGATGCACGGTGGCTGAGGTGCTGTGAAATTTGGAAGCACGTACGGTAGTAATCAGGAAGTTCAGATGTGGTTCTGGGTCATGGAAATGTCGGCCAATATCCTGTCCCATAACACCTGGTCCGTCTCGAGTTCCTACAGTGGTTTTATTCCCCATCTGTTTTATCAACACTGTAGTTCGAATGTGTAATACGTAGCGTCACTGATTTTGTACAGTATGGACACGTGATTCGTTTGAACGGACGTGGGTTTTTGCTTTAGTGCTGTTTAGCTTCGGTGTCCCATTTCGATGGATCACCGCCTTTGAAAATCCGGGATTCCATGACCAGCTTTTTATTTTTGGAATGGTTGCTTGATCAGTTGCAGTCTTGAACATGCGTGTCCCCATCGCCTGTTTTACGCTATGAACGCCTAGGAAAAATGTACCTCGCCGTCGGAATTAAATTTGCAATAACTAAAGTAGGAGCGAGGATATCCTTTTACTCTGACGCACACTAATCATACGAGAAACTGCTTTAAGTGAACTGACACTTGAAGCATAATGACGGTTTTCTCACTATATTTGCGCAATTTTAAGGTACAGATCTCCATCGTTGTCCGGTGATACTTTAGTATGATTGATTTCGTGTATCATTTTAGCTAATAGCTTAATAGCCTAGTTCAGGATGCGCAGTCCGTGTTGTTAGTATTGGTCACCAATCCTCACCGGTGCCTGCTATGTCTTGCTTTAGCTTGCCACGGTATATAGGGATTTTGCGCAATAGGCTGCATTGTTAGAAAAACAGGCTCCAGAGTATAATCTGCGCATTGATTCGTCTGTTAATTCTTACTCCTCCTTGTTATACGTTCCTTAAATCTGTATTGCGTGCTCTCAGCTGATTAGCGTTCTCTTCTCTTATCACCCCTGAGTCCATTTTACATGGGTTATTTTTAGTGAGTCCGTTAGTGTCTTACGTTATGCAGGCTATGTGGCGTGATAGCGTGTCTTGTTCAGTACTGCCGGTTAACGGATCCTTATCGATATAGTCCTCTTGACGGAACTCAATTAGCTTGTTCCGTCCATCCGGTTCCCGTTCACGACGCCTAGCGTTCGATTGACTGGTTTTCTACAGTTGACACCGTCGGCAGGACAAAGCCGCTCAACTTCGAAAATGGTTGGACCCTCATGGAGAACTTGTGGGTATGTTGGATGCAGTGAGGATAGAGACTGAGCTCGTGTTTCTCGAGGCTTTTCCGAAGGGCTGGGTGAAGGCTGGCCAAGAAGCCTGTGATCGTGGATTTCGATTCACCGTCGATTGTCAGAAGGTTATGAGGCGTTGCTTCGACGGAAGTTTCTGAAATTGCTATGTATGGGTTTCGCTATATGAGGGCGAGTAAGAGTAAAAATAGGGAGACTGTCAGTATATTGTAAAGCGTTAAAGTAAGGGCGGTTAAATTCATGTGGCTTGAAAATTGATGGTGTCATAACATTCCGTGCAGCTAAGCGGAAGGTTCGTGCACTTCTGCTTTTTGGTCAGCCCAGATGTGATGCGACGAGGTTGGGGAGGATTTTCCGAAAAAAAAATGCTTAATCTATTTTCAGCCTGAAGCGAGATGGACGTGTTCAGTTGAATTCAGTTATTCAGCCATAATCTGTGTACCAAAGTACGGTAGTTCCAGCTGCTGCATTTTCGTTGACCACGGATAGGGAGATTGAAGGAATGGCTGCAGCTCTTTGGAGACAATGGCACTATCATTTCATCGAGGTAAATTGTTCTGTCCGTCCGATACGGCTTGGAATGAGAGAGCACACTTTGAGGGCAATAACTATGCTGCACGACCGCAACTGGCTGCGTGGTATAGCCATATCTGTCGCGTCCCAAGGTCCCCATCTGGAGAGAGGATGGTTGGCATCAGCGAATGGCTTGACTGGTAAAGGATTCCATACTTCGTCGGCAGGTCGTAAACTGCCCCCTTGTTTCGTTTTTGTCCGATACATGTCTGGGTAAAGAGGTCTCTATGAGACAAAGGGTTCCCTGGCATACAACTTGATGGCTGACCCAACGTAACCCATTAACTATGACCAGCTGATCCATAGTGAGAATCTTTCCTGTAGCCATCTGGTATACTTCAGTATCACTGGTCCGATTTTCCCAACAAACTCGATCAATACTTTGACGCCACGATGGTCAAACACGCAGAGAAGAAGGCGGGCTAGTGAATGAGTACAACCTAGTAAAGCTCCTGGTTGGGCCACAAGGACTCTCCGAAGAGGTCGACCGACTGACATGCGAGGCACGTGACCAAGCGAGCGCACCTCGTATGGTGCTCAGCGGTCATGTGCGCACATGTCCTCCGATTACCCTTCCGCGTACTTTGGCGTTGCTCATCTGATTTTAGCGTCAGAATCAGGCAATGCTCCGAATACACCGATGGCCAAACAGTGAAAACTCTAACGTGCAATCACCTGTTTAGATCTTAGAATGAGGTTTCTCGTCCGTTACATTCATTTGTTATCAGTCCCCCCCCCCGAAACGCCAATTGTACAGTGCCAGTGTGCCTTTAGACGCAATAATATCTACTTATAGTATTCTTTCGTTCCCTATTTCGCTGGTCTACTGGCCCGAGTCGTCCTCTGTAGCTGAACTGGTATAGCTGATACGCGCACGATTTATTCTCCATCGTGAAGCGTTTCGGTTTCACCAAGTCTATCCTGTTTCGTAAGGCTATTATTTGCTTTTTCAGTTTTCGTACACATATTGTTTATATGCGTATGCCACTCTGTATCCCTAGTCAAGCGCTTTTGTATGAAAAATCGCCAACAACTGCGCACGAAGATATTCATGTGTCTTGTCTTGTTTTGAAGCCATAGAGTTATGTCTAAACCTCGTTTTTTTACAACGTAATCAGTTTTGAGGTTTTGGGCTTCACATAATGTGTGCTCCTTGAACTCTGGTCGTCCTCAACGAGGATAAGAAATGACGAGTTGTTTTGCCTTGTTCAGGGTATCATTTCTCCATTGGTTTGCTTGGATCTTTACCAAACGCACCATTAACCGGATTTATCTTTGTGTCCGATTTCATTCTCTACACAACTGTCTGTGAACCGTGCGTTCGTCTTACTTTCTGGAGTTTTTCGCACCAGACCTGCAGTGTTGTTATTCGCAACGTGGTGTTCTGTAGAACAATTTGCTAGTAAGGACATTAGCGCTCTTCAATTATTAGCTGGAGATGTTACCCACCTTATTGAGTTTTAGGACGTCTTTGTCAGTCACACTGCTTCACAATTGGTGAAAAGCTTGAGATAGTAAGGCAATTTATTGGTTCCAAACTAAGGCCACGTTTCTTCGAGTGGCTAGCGAAATATGGTATGCCACCTTATTTTTCCAAACTCCAACGGTTTGCTCGTTCTCTACTTTCCACGTTACTCTTACTGTTGAGTTTTCTCACTTTCGCTGACTTCCCTCCAGTGTGTTGATGTTGTTGAACTTGCAGCTAGTGTTTCGTGGATTGATTTGTCAAAGTGCGCCACCACCCACAACTTGATAGCTGCTGCATTGGGTTCCTCTGAAGACGGTCGTGCGGTTTTGATTGACCCCATTATCGGAGCAACGGCACTCACTCTCAGCGGTGGACATTCTCCATCTGGGCTGTCACAGGTCCTTTGGTCCATCAGATCACCGCATGTGGTGGTCACAGGAGGGTGAGCTGATTATATTGTAGAATCAAGCACTAAATTATGGTTCGCTGCCTGCTGCTTCTTTAAATTCCCACGTTTAATTATACTTTCAAACTTTTAGGTGCCGACTTCGCGCTGTGTTTTCAGTTGTCTTTCCGGACGGGTTTTTTGGCTCATGCTATTCGTTACACTATCTCGTTTCTTGTTACAGCGAGCCGTAGGCCAAAATAATGTTTATTCTTGATATCTACCAATTATAGTGTTCTGTTACGCTTTCTTTCCTCTTACAGTCACGATGGTCGTGTACTCTTCTGGGATATACGGGTTACAAGTAAACCAGTATGCTCTCTTGACAAGTACGGTGATCCATCTGGTTCATCTTACTCTTTCGAGGGTGAGTTTACCTACCTACCTTTGATCTCACTGTGTTTTCCAAACTGTTGACCAGGTCGATGCCGGTCTCAATAAATTGACACGTATGCTAAGCATTGCGATCAGTATGGGTGTGAGTTTTGTTAAAACCATTCGAATAGCCTTCAGGAATGCTTGTCCGGACAACAATCAGTTGTTGGTTCGAAACATCAGGTTTGTGTATTAGTATGCTTAATTACCTGTCTGTTGGTTTTCAAAATTCTAACGCCAGTAGACTACTTTTTGTGCTTGTTGTTATGATCTGCTACTGACTTTAATGAAATCATCCCTCCGGATCCGTATTTCCAACATATTGTCAATAGCCACGGCACATACTGGATCGGTTCTGTCGCTTTCTTTCGCTATCGATGGCTTACATCTATTCTCCTGGGGTGGAGCGGGAGCCAGTGAGGACGCTTTGTGTCTGCGTATGTGGTCTTGCAGCCCGGATGGTATATCAGACAGGGTATTTGTGGACGAGACCCGACAACTGCGTTGGCCTCAATTGAGACCCGTCAATTTTGGTACAATTTACATGGACACGGTGCGCACGAGTGGTCAAAATACTAGTATGAGTCGAGTTAGCATAGATCAAGGGCAAGTACGAGCATTTTCTTCAGAACCAAGGTCACGGACAACCGTCCCACTTCGGTCGCGGCCGAAGGAAACACCGGTTAGGATGGCTGTTGCGTCAGGTGCATCGGGGACAGCCTGGGGTGCTCAAGCCTCCATAGTCTATGCGCCATGCCGCAGTCGAATTTTCCTGGCCATGGCGGAAAAGTATCATGCTTCAACTCGTCTAGTAAACCGACACTACAACCGGGTATGTTACTTCGAACAATTTTGGCCCACATGTATTTGCTTTCTCCAGGTTTCCTTCATTGTCAGGCTTAGCTTGCTCCACATGCTCATCATCTTCGGTCTTATTTCCATCTGACTTTCTCAAATTTCCGTAATGTTATGTCCACTTCTTCCGTCCTGTCATGGGACCTAATCAGTTCATACACCAGCCAAACAACGGTGCAACCGACCCGTACTTGCATACCAATTAGTATGTCGCTTCCTTGGTAGCAGGACTTCCTAGAATGTACTTACCCGGCAGTGCTTACGTGTAGGCACCGCACATTTTGTTAGGACGGTACAAGCCGCGTGCGTCTAACATTCCTTTGCGTTTTGGTAATCTCCATTATTCATATTCAGTCATTGGAACATCGTTTATTCTACCCTACGGCTATCTCCTTGTATGGAATAAAAGTTCTTTAGCGTTGCAAACAGTGTTTTTGAACTTGTAATTACACTTTACTCGTTAGCGCTGCCCGTGTTACCTTCGACCTGCAGGTTTTCATCCGGTTAAATCAAGTCAGCGCAACTCCTAAATTGCGGCAAAACTGGCATAATGTCGTGCCTCATACATGAGCTGTAGATGCGAGCAATTGAAAGGCTAGCAGTAGAGTCGAACCTTTTACTTTTCTTGTCAGAACCGTCTTCTTTGCTTCGCAACCATCTGCGTAACAAGTGCGCCGCAACAACTCTGCCGTCGTCACCTAGATTTATTCCAGCCAGCCAACTGTAATTTTCTCCGCAACTTGTCCCTGGGCTACCTTTATTATACACTGAGTCATCTTTAGACATCTGCCGACACTTAAGGATTCGTGCCTGGTCATCTCAAGGCTCTTATCAGGAAACCCGAAGATGTCTTAACGTGTTGGAGAATATAGTAAAAAAAACCTGATTGTTGACACGAAATCGCTGTTGTTCTAACCGAGTTGGCAATCCGGTGAAGAGACTCAGTCTCTACTTTTATTTTGACTGACCACTAAAACTTACTGTCAGCTATGGCTGGTTTTGATAATTTCAGGTGCGTGCCTGTGTATGGAATGGGAAAAAGCAGGAACTGTATACGTGTGGCATGGATGGGAACCTACTCGCTTGGCCAATCCTGACAAATCCCACGACAGACATTGATGAACCGGCTGAGTGAAATACTGCAACGTGAACAGGCGGTGATGATTTTTTGTCCTATGCGTAACAGCTATATTTTTATCAGTAAAATATCTCCCAGTTGTCTTGTTTTTGTGTGTGACTAGTGTTCAGGTGTTTCGTGCATGCTCCGGATTACCACTAGAAATTAAGTGTATTTTCAAAAAAATGTATCACCCTACACATCAGACATTCGAATCGAGTGATATGGAGCTGACGGTTGATATTCCGGTTTGGGACTTCAGGACTGAGTAGTTAATGTGCCAAATTGTTCAGGTCCTCATGATGTGGTGCGATTGTAGAGTTTACTGGCAGCAATGAAAACCCTTCTCAGTTAGGAATGGTCTTTTTGCTCATTAGTTATCCACTCATTTATGGAGATGATTAGATGGTGAGTCTGTGACTCCAGTTCGGTAACACTTGTTCGAGGCTTTATACAAACTAATTACGATGCTCAGGCGTGAACGGGTTCATTTTTTCAGACGCGATAATTCCAGTGCATCCAACGTGCCCTAGTGGAGTAGTGGTAACGTTCGCCTCGGATCTCAGATGTCTGGAGTTCCAATGCCGCCACGGCCAAGAATATACACTATTGATTAACTTTAATAAGAACGAAGCTCGGGTCAGGTGCTTCTCTTGGCGTTGACTTGCCAGACTAATTACACCGAGACAGAATCAGGGTCATCCGAACGAGAGTAATGCGAATACAACTGAAAAACCCTCAACAACCTGCATTTCATCATCTTACCGTTGCATATTGGCAGTCCCTGGAACTTCTAACTTCGTCCCATCGCCATATTCTTTTCACTTCGTTCTGTCCACGGGAAATTTGCCTGGCTTTAAAACTCTTACAAAGTCCCTCTACCTTACAACTGATCGCGTTTAACGCTTCAGTTGTTTTTCTTCTCAGTCTAAGACGTCCACCAGCTGCTTGCTGCAGAGTACTAAATGCTCTTCGGAAACTTGTATGTTGGCAACACACTGCCATCTCTGATCATCCTGATTATGCAACGACGATAGCTTCCGCTGTGGTATGGAAGGCCCATATTTACGCTGCGGTGAGGAGTGATTATCGTATGCGATTTTCGAACGTCATAGCTTCCCCGTAAATGAGAGGCGTTTACTCCTCTTCATCTCACCCTTCCTTTATATCCTTGGATGCACTGATTGGCTGAATTTCGTCAGCATCTTTCCAGGGATGGGTGAATTCAGTGAAACAGAAGACGCAAGCGTTGCTACCACAAAACTGATGCAGCACGCCAAATCGGGTGTCTGCCAGAAGGAACTCGATTGAGATGACGAGTAAGCCATCAAGAAGCGGCTTCATTCGACATGCTACTCGAAGGTAAAAGAAGGCTCCCTGGTCTTGTCTCAATATCATTCAGGTCGGGTGGGAACAAGCTATCCAGTTCAAACTTTATAGTGGGCTGAAGTCAAACCGGGAGCTTTTTCCTCTGTATGTAGTAGACCCTTTTGTCCAGTGTTGCAATCGAAGTAGTGAATTTTTGATTCAACAGGTATAAATCGGGTCCTCCCTTAATTTTTGTGCTGTGTATTATACCTATTGTAATTCATTTGTTTCAGTAATATAATCACTCCGTTCAAGGCAACTGACATTGTTACCGGCGTTCCCGTGGCAGAATACAGCAACTTGGAAGTGGTTGGACGACGAAGGGATGCGGTGTCATTCGCTCGTCGCTTTTAGCGCACTCCTGGCAGGGCGAAATCCTGGGCTGCAAACGCCCTGTCCTCCGATTGATTTCAATTTCTACTTATTACTTGTAGTTCGTAGAAATGATGCCAGAATGCTCAGTATTATTCAACATTCTTTGGGCGCAAACAGTATTTTCGAAAGATTCATCAAAGGCTACTGGCATATTTCTTCGGTAGACTTAGTATAGATGCATGATCCCCCTCACCGTTGGTTCGCTAACACTTGCGCTTCCTGTTTATTCATGTGAATTCTAGTAATGATCCCTCTGACAAGCAAAACACAAACGTTGATACTGCGTTGAAAAAAAGACTCCTAGTAACAGTAGTTGGCTCAGCAAGCCCATACAACGATCGATTATATTCTGGTAAAATATTCTTTCCAGAATTTTGTTAAAGTAAATAAGATAGAACAACGCAATTTTTCACAAACGTTTGTTGCAAGGCAAATAAGTTTTCGATTCAACCAAATGGGTCTGCGTTACGGATATTTTACAATATTCATTCCCAGGTGCTTATTTCTGCACTGCAGTGTTACTCGATATCACCCACTTCTCTAAGACTGCGATCACCTTTACGGTTGGAAAGTTGTGTAGCCAACATGGGACCACACTATGTTATCTATTACTGGCTGACCGACATAGTCAGCTGGCGTCACTGACCTTGAAATGCTTGCTATAGTTGACTGGCCACTCCTTTAAATCGATAAGTTCAATTCTCCACAGTCTCCTGACCCATTCGACCGTGACGTACAATGTATGTGACGTGTTTAACACTTCTGTTGGGCGTTTATCTAATGACGTATATGCCAAAGTACATCAGCGGCTACTCACCAACAGATGTCTCTGTAAATTGTTCGCGTCTTTTGTCGGCATTTGTTCCTGAAGAGAAGCGTAATACCACGACTGGAGGTGGGCATTTTGCGTCATTACCAGGTTTTCACTAATTCAGTGATGCAATGTCTGCCTCCACACGGAAAATGTTATATGGTTGCTCGTTCCCCTATGGTCCACAAAAAAGCTGTGGAATACTGTGAATCGCTCGGTGCAACTATTGTCAAACCTGAGTCCGATGAAGAAAGTGTAAGCTTTCGTCACCTTCGTGTTTAATATATAATTAGGAAATGCTCGCAGGTTTGGCGAATGGTACATTCCATTTACCCGCTACCAGAATTAGTGAAAGTGATTATTACGATTTCCCGGAGGATATGCCGGTATATGCGTAGGTAATAAGCAGCCATCAAACCATCCATTATTTAGAAATTGGATATGTTTTCGTGAGCTCTATCACGGGCTATGTCTTGCGGCATCAACAAAGAAGGGTCTATGGAGGCCGTTGGATTGTCACAGCCCGGTGGCCACAATATGTCAATTCTGAAGACGTATACTGAATCAAAATATTTTCGATCACCATAATTCGAAGTTATTGACTTTGAACTATGGTTTGAACCTTGTTCGAAATTCGCTGTATTCAACATGTATGTTCTTTAAAACGATAAATACCGGAAAACTAACTGTGCGTGTGAGCTGAAATACACGGCTTTGAAGAACTCATTAACAAAGGGAGTATTTTAGAGTTTGGTTTTAACCTGATGCTCGTAAACAGCGATACATCTGGTGTCGGCAGATGTTTGCAATACAATGAACGTCGTTCTCATGGCAGGCAGATAGTTCATGTATATTTTGGATCAGAACGACTTGCTACAGTGTGTCGAGGAGCCCTGGGAATAGTATACATTCATCGATAATGGCTTTTATGTTAGAGCCCACAACCACAGGGACCGCAACCTAAGTGTGGCAACCGGATTCGCGGCAAACATTTAAAGACCTTGATATCACACGCAAGAAAATATGCTTGCTACATCTTCGTGGTTGCATGCTCTGAGATACTACGAACGATGGAAGTATGCTTTGGCGAGAATAGTGGCAATACTAACAAAGATCAACAATCTGTGGAGTGATCAGGTTTGCAGATGGCGCTTTTTAAACAGTCTACATATCCTCTTTCTGTGCTGCAGGTGTAACGCGATTTTGATTGTTCTTTTCAGTTCGCTTGTGAATGTGTTGAGCCGGTTGTTCCACTGATGGGTGATGCCCTGTCTATATATCGAATTGAAACCGTCCACCAAACAGCAGGTACTAGCATCCATAACTTTTGGACATTCCCAGGAAGGCCTTTTGAATTGTAGTGCATTAAGGGTAGTGATAATGTCGTCATTTTTGTCCGTCAGGTATTTCTCGTCTGTATCCGTCGAATTCAGTGAGGTGATCATCCATGTTTGTCTTGTTGGTTAGGCGACGGCATGGATGTTGTCGCCCGCAGCGAGTTTGAGGCAAGCCCCTCCGTAGGTAAACCCATTCACGTCGAAAATCGAACCATAATTCAGCTTACCCTGGGTAGGTGGTTGTGAACTCCGAATTTCATCGCGTGAAAGTTATAAAAGTTATGGGGAAAGATTAAGGGACTATGTGACCCATTCACGAGGCGAATTACAAAAAATTATCTCCTGCTCTTTCCGTTTTTACCTTTTAGTCACAATTCATGACGATTTCCACGATCTCGCCCTCCTCACGCTCGATGTATCGTCCTTTTATTTTTACCTGTCCTCACAGTTTGGTATCGAGCTAGCCTTCCCCCATTATGGTCCACGCCGCTCTGCTCTTTCGTGGTTCCGATATTACCTCATTGGCAATAGATAGCGCGCACCATCCGAGTACGCTTTCAGAAAAGGATCATTAAATGTTCGACGATGCACCGAGTACTGAGCTGTACTACGTGAATTGGCTATCCTTGTTGTGGATGTGGCAAACTCTGACCATGAAAGACCGGCTCGGGGTTTTCTGGCTGCACGCGCATTATTTTGGATTGACACCTTACTACTCATATGTGGGTAGTAAATAATAGTAATCTTTCAGCTGCAACACCCTTTCGCCGACATGGGAAGTAATCATGAGCGCTGGGATACTGCTAGTTTGCCCAAGCCTAGACAGGAGCGGTCGAGATGCAGATGGGTTCGAACCGCGGACCTTACTGTAAGTAAGTTAGCGCCTTAACCACTGAGCTGTCTCGGCTCGATAGTAGCGAGCCTCTGTTCACTCTCGAGATGGGAAATGAGGGCGCGAGCATAGCAACAACAATTATGGGCTCGTTTGATGGCATGTGAGAGAGGAACCTCTCAGAAATTGGCGGTTGATGTTGCGCGTCCTTAGTTCTTGACCAAATTTACTAGTGCTCAGGCACAGAGTGTGTGTTGGATTATGTTCGGAAATAGTTTCTCACCAGGATACTCAGCCGTACATCCTGAGGGTTGTCAAAGTCAGCTTTTTGATTCGCCAGACGAATTTCCCCCAAGAATAAATTAACTACACCTGCTTACTTCTATATGTGTCACACTGGTTCAGTACGCTTCAGTTCGGAGTAGTTATTACCCGTCGGCTACTGAGCTCGCAAGCACAATGCAATCTCCCACTCACCTTTGGAGAAACGGAATTTCTGCTTGCGTCCGATAACTTCTGCATTTGGATTTTTTGTATTGATCTACTCATTTGCTTCTTAACGGCTCGTTTTCATTTCATCCGAGGCAATTTATTTACTTTCATGACTGGAGCGTCCAAACATAGTTCCAAGAGAAGTAGCTGGACAAGTGGAGCCAATTTATGTAAGTATGGGATACCGATTGGGAGCCCCAGCTGAGATTATTTCTCTCTGAAGACGGTACTGTTTTTTTTAGGAATGCGAAGCAGCTTTCAGTGAAGTGCACAAAATGTCATACTTGTACCTCATATTAATATCATCCCATCATTTTGAATGAGGCGAAACCAAAATTCTCTCTAGTTTCAATTTACCACTTGAAATCCACAGTAACTCACGCGGAACGCGGGGACATATTTTCTAATGCACAGCATCTGAGAATGAAGGATATCTTTCCTGCTGGGCTGAGGGAATGTCATTGTGGATTCCCATTCCGATAACACAGTTTCGATCTCTCCTGGACTCCCTGAAATTAGCTGTTCGTACACATCTTCATAACCAGTTCACTTTTTGTTCCATAAATGATGATACAAAGTGATAGCATTAACTTTTATCCATTTTGGACTACTCTATGTATATCTACCTATGGGAAGAAGGATAAGTGTGTTGAATGTTCTGGTAAACGACCGTCGTTAACAGTCATCGCTGGGCAACAATGCTCTTGCTGTTCACCGGGACCCCATTTCCACGTGTTTTACATTTTCCTGCGGTACGAATAGCTTTTACCCCCAAATCAAACTGTTTTTATAGCTCTTCCACATCGTAATCCTACTCCGGTCACATCATGAAGAGAAAGTCAGACAGTGCTATTGCAGACGAAACTTTGGTGGCCAAAAAAGCATCTGTTGTCATTCCTAATTTCAGTAAGTCGTACATTCCAACAATTAATGTGTCCCTGTAGTATCCGTCGATGATGCGCTTAATTTTTTATACGGTGTATTTCCTTCGCTGGCATTCAAACCGGCGATCCGACCCACATTAGTTAGGTCGCAAATTTACACTCTGGTTAACAACCGGACTCTGGTAGATGCGCACCTGGTTTGTTTCATTGCCTCCACTTATCCGTATGTCACTAATGTAATGCAGAATAAGCTACAGAATACTGGAAAAATCCGCTTGCTAAAGCTAGAAGATGAAACAGATGACTCCTTGGGCATAATGCTCTCAGAGGATTACACTGCTTCGTTCAATGACATTGGTGCCTCAGAAGAAGACTGCAAACTTTTCGGCAAGTTCTGTGGTCCATAGATTCACACGTTTGATTCAGAAAAGTTTATCTCTGTTGTACTGACGGAGCAGCGCGCATTGTGTGTGAATAAGTCAACCCTTCTGAAAACCTTCTCAGATGCACAGATCACGTAAGTCAGTTTATTTGGTTTAAACTGTATCGCTTTCCAGTACTCTTGTTCAGTCTGGTGCTTTAACAACCCGAACGAGTGGCCTCTGGTGGATTTCTTCTCCCTGCCTTGGTCGATTCCTCAAGGCTTATAGGACGGGGCAACGAGCGTTGCTTGCAATGTTGCGGCGTCAACGATTCAAGGAACTTTTGTTATCAGTAAGTTCTGAGTCAGATATGTCGGTCAAAGTTTTCATTCATAGATCCACACCTACTCCATGTGGCTATGCTGCGCATGCTGGAATGCCAAACCTTCTCAACAGTGGGCAAAACGTTGAAGAACGAGCATTCCATTGGACACTTTTAAATACCGTGACTAATAGTGACCTGATCGAACAACAGTCTGGAACTACAACAGTTTTATTGGTAGTTTGCCTAACCATAAGTGGCAGCTGAGAAAATGTCTGTCTTCCTGTATTTTGAGACTTGACGTCTCTTGAAATTCGCCTGCTTTAGAAATGTGACATCGGAGGTCCATCAATCGCACAATGGAGACATCTGCAACACAGCACTTAGCAGCGGAATCGACATATTGTTGGTTTGTACTAACAGCAGCAACCAATACGTTCATATCATTGGAAAGCGCGTCCCCATGCTGGACAAATCGGGGACACTGAGGGTGCATGCTCAACCTCAGTTGCTCGAGTAGCGTGAATTTGAATGTTTATTTTTCCACTAAAGCCGCACTGTGGATCCAATAGGTACTCCGCTTTGTTACCGTTAGACCATTCCTGCTAACTCTCAATCTAATGAGAAAATACATGCACGACCACACCCACTTCCAGAATGGTAATCGGGATTGAGGAGATGTTCGGACTGTGTGAGCCAAATTTACCAAACAAATAAGGCGGACAGACAGCAACTGCCCATTGTCATTGGTCCATCGTGTTCAGCTGTTGTGAAAGGTGAAAAACTGCATATATTATCACGTGGTGAACGGGTGTCTTAGATATTCGGCAGTGACGAGTTAATTTCTTGTGTCGAGGGACCTCTTGTATTTTAAGGTGGCAAATAGATACATATGAGCAGCCTATTCTCACTCTGGGCAAGGACTTCGGGTTCAATACCGTTAACCGAAGAAATAATCACTGAGAGGCTACCGCGCACCACCAAATTGTGGATGAGTACATTGCGCAGGTTATTTACGAATGCAGTGAGTTACCACAGGCTTGGATGTCGTACTTTTTCATTCCCATATCCTTTCCAGAGGACACCGTTCCGTTCACTCTCTGTACAGCGTCTGTTATGACATACGACCATTAGGAAAAACCGTGTACCGAGCTGGGCGTTTGAGCCAAGGGACTTCTATACGTTGCAGGCAAACAGGACGAAATTTCCTGATTTGACACCAATCCATTCACTCATGCGCGATAAGTTTTCGAGTTTTCGATTCGAAAGATCTCTAATCTATAGGTTTTACACTGATTGGTCGATGTTCTCGTACTATTAAATGCCACGCAAACAGGGAATTCAGGTTTTTAAGATTATGGATAGATAATACGGTACAGTCCCACTGTAACGACCAATGCCGATTGGCTCCGTCAGATCTCCTAATAGGTAACATGGGAAACATCTAGGTCACTAAATTACTAGTTACTCTTCTTTAATCAACCTATTGTATACTCTATTTATTTTTTGAAGTTAATGTGACTGATTGTTTTTCCGAACTGTCCTGGCTATTGCTTGAAGATGTGTCCCACATTTCGTTGGATCCCTTCCGCTGAGTACAGTTTGCTGTTTCATCATCCCATGGTTTTGAGCATGAGACTCAAATAAGTACTCTGTTAACACAGTGGTCTGAGAGGAACACACAAAAGAGTTCGGTGCTCAACACTACATGACCATTTATTTGTGGACCGGCGTAGCCATTCAGCTGAGTACACAGAAGAGGTACTAGGTTTCTTCATCGAGTCTATCATGGCTTAGGGTAATCTACGTATCGGAGAGACCAGTTAACTGACGAAATGCCAGTCAACATCAGTCCTCGATTACAGATAATCCAATAGGATGAAGGGTGAATGGGATATTGAACGTTTTCTTTCAATGTGATCGAACTAAACGCTGAGTAATTGAACCACTGCTACTTCAGGGAAACTAGTTTTTCTATCCCTTGTGGTCGATGCCGTTTCCTCCTACCCAAGGTCCTATCTGGTAAACGATTTTCCAAACTTTAGGACAACCTGAGGATTGGTTTACCCTCAAGACAGTAGATGGCTAGTTCACACTAGTTGCGTAATAGTAGGACAACAACGTCAGCCAAACGCCTAATTCCAATGTAAAGATGAGCTTAATCCTACATGTTTGTTCTCTTTTTTAGGATATTGCAAAGCGCGAACTTGGTAAAGGCGCTATCCTCGGATATATGTACCACGTGTTGGCTCATTTAGGCTCTGGTACACTTGTTTCGTAAGTGTTCGTATCCTGTTTTATTTCCAAAAGTCAGGTTCTAGCGATGCGGAGATGCAAAGCTGTCGGTACGCCTTTGATACCGTGTAAAAATGGCAACACTGGCTCTGTCACTTTCACGTTCACGTTCTAAGTGATTTCGGGATGGTCCGTGTCAGTCATGACTGGCGTCCGCAACGGCAGTCGAACCACTGCACACCTTCGCGTCGCAGGTAAACCACGAACGGTTCCTACGACTCAGAATGTGGCACCACATACAAGCGCCTTATGCAGATGAAAACTCAAGGGAGTAAGGTCAGGCGGCAAACTCACAGAGGCATTATGAGGATCACCAGCTTACCCAAGTGCGATAGCAAGGCAACGAACGCCAGCGACTCTTTGATATCGTGAGGCTGGTGTCATCCGTCTACTCCCTTGAGGTTCCAGCGGAATTTGGTACACTTCCTGAATAAATCTTAACAATGGCTCTTGGAAATACATGGTCCTTGGTGCTGATGTAGACCCGAATAAGGTTGGCGGGCGAAAGTGCAGCTTACTGCGGCAAGCAGTAAGCCAGTCTAAACATGCTGGCATGATAATGGTAACAGGTACTAGTGGCTTGTTTATCACCAGGGGACCGGTGTTATCCGTCAGTTACCTTACGTTTCAGCGTAACACTGCACCTCCTCCAGTATAGCGCTACGTTACCCCGGGTCCGCCCACTAACGTCGTCAACGTGATAATTTATAATCTGGAGGGTATTCCATTAACCAAATGGCTTGTCGCCCTTAGCGTGACAATTTCGGTTAAATGAAACAAATTCATCTCGTTTCCAGATAGACCGCTGAGCACACTTATGATTCGTGAGTCATATCCTACGTCAGAATGTTGCACAAGTCGGCACTACACTAAGGAGACAGCCCGTTCCACATGGCGCCCATGTTTTACAGAAGAGAGACGCGTCACGTCTCACAGCTTCTTGCGCTTGCGTGGCCATTCTCTAGGCTCTACTGTCAAGTACCAGGATGTCTAAAATGGAATTTTTAATCCTGAAAACTTATCTCAACTACTTATCCAAATAGCGAAATTTCGAGTGTCCCCGATTTCGGAATCTGTTATTCAGTTGACCATAGACTGTTATTTTTGACTATGAGTTTTATCCATTCGTTCCGAATGGCCTCATCAGCGGAGCTGATTTCGCATTGGACTGCATTCAACTCTTACGGTAATTGTCCTTTGGTGTTCTCTGTTCGGTCCGTCCGTTTCACCCGAAGAGTTTTGCGCAAACAGTGCATGTGAATTTGGTCAGACCCGACATGTCGAGGTTTCGCCGCCTCACACTAGTGAGAACAACGCAGTGGTCCGGTGCATGGCAATCTTGGTATGTATGTGCACGCGGTGATTGCTCCAGATGCGTTTCTCATTTCGTACGTCCATTTCGCTGTCAAGTGTCAGGTTTCAGTGTGCCGTGAAAATGGCAGAAGTGTGTACAGCGTGCCGTCCCACAACCATTTAGCTGAATACTTCGCGTTTTATGTTGAGTTCCTGATGCGCGCTGATAAAAGGTCAATGTTTTAGCGGTATTCCTAGTTAAATGGAAGCGAACCAAACGCCGTAATCAGCCTCTGTAACTAGGTTCCAGAATGTGAAAATAAAGCGCAAACAACAGCATACGGATAGTGGACTGGAGCAGAACGCTGGTAGAACGCTATTACACAGGGGTTGTTAAATGAGGGTTGAACAGAGCTGGGGCAAGAACACAACCCTACTTCACGATTATATGGACTTCTAACTAAGTCGAGATAGTTACACAGTACGCAACTGTGATTTCATCTCACCGCGAAAAAAATTCTCTGTGATGGATTTGTCTGGACAAAACACTCGTAGGACGATACAGTGCTTCCCTTTTGACTGAGTCGAAGGCTTAGGTGAAGTCCATGAACAGTCTGTGGAGTGGTTGACTTCGTTCACGACATTTCCCTTGTATTTTCTTGCGGCAAAAATCGATCCAACTGTAATTCGACCGCTAAGAAACCCGTATTGGCTTTATGGTACCAGCGATTAGTCGACTGAGCAGGGTGCGATCCACTGTCCTACCTGCTGTACACTGCAGGCCGGTTGCGCGATAGTCGTCTCTCTTCTGTTGACTTCCTGTTGCACAGCGAAAGGGACCTGTTGAACCAGGTCCCACTGGTAGCCTCTATTGGGAATCGTACTATATATATATATATATATATATATATATAAAATATATATACTACACCACACATCGTGATATAGAAACCTAGGGACGGCTATGTAAACGATGATAAAAACATGAATTCGAATACACGAATCTTTGCGCTTCCCACACTCCAACGACAGCAAGTTATACTCGAATGGCACCTATATAACTTTTATCAATTTTTTTACATCTACTGTCTGGCTGCACTTTTCAGTCATATAACCTTTAACGGATATGCTGAACAAAACGCAGGCTGGGCCTGAACATGACAACGGTAGTTTTGACGGATTACTTTTGCGGTGTCGCTTAGGCATCGGGTTTGCCCCAATCCTAATAACTCAGTGCCTGATTCGGAGTATGCAGTGCTGATGAGCTGTGTATAATACTGTTACTGAAAGCGTTACTTTACTTGCATTTCAGGGAAGTGAAATTAACAAATTTTTCAGCTATACAAAACAGACAAGACCTTAATTACCTTGTTTTCTCAGTGTGAGCTTGCAGACCGAAGCTGTTGAAACTTAATTGGTCAATTTTTATGGGCTTTTCAACGTATGGACTGCATCAGTCTACCTAACAACCCCATGACGTCTACCTTTTTGATATTTCAGCGTTCCCACTGCGTCTGGTCCCCTGATTCGACTTCGCATGGGTTGACTTTGTACAGTTTGGTTGTCTCAATGCATCTCCGTGTTTTTTCTTTATGCTACCTTTTTCCGCCGTACTTGCTATCTGACTTTTATAGACTGAATGATGCAATGAAAATCGCCTTCTTCCGATGTGATGGTAATGTGTTGAAAAAGTAGGGGTTTTAAAACATCTTATCAAAGGTGTGGTCGCAACCCGAGGTCAGTCAAACTAGATTGAGCCGCATTTCGGATATGAGTCGGTCATTCTTCGGTTCCGTAGAGTGATCACGATTCTACGATGTAAATCACGTCCTAGCTTAGGTTACAAGTTTTAAAGACGGTGTATCAAAGTAGACAGTGCCAGACCCGCATTTTTGGAAGCAAGGAAGATATTCTCATCATGCTTCTTACGGATGATAATGCTTTGTACCTGACCTCATGGTTCGTGTCATATTATCTGTTCCCTTTTTGTCTGTGCGATGCCCTTCTCTTTTTCCCTAATAAGAAAAGTACTTTTAAGTTTCAATCACTTGTAAACAACAGTCGGTCAGAATCATAGTGTGGAAATGCACCTATGTTAACTGAGGATTCGTTTACCGAAATGTAAGTGAACAGATTAGTTTGCTTTAATTTTGACACTTCAAATATCTTGAGGCGGCATGGCCCGTTTCAAACCGCATGGTGACTAGAAGCGTTGGGCGGACATACCTGCTTGAGAACAGTACTGCTCTAAAAAAAGGGTCTTTACGGAGCAATTAATCAGTCTCTCCTTGAGATAGTTTCTCTTCCGCCGGGATTTAATTTTAGATCGTGACCAACAAGTAACGCTGTTGTGATTTCAGTAACGCGGGCCGATATTCACAACAGGCCGCTCATCATGCACGCTAAGCGTTTCAACTATCGTGCTTGGCGTACTCACGAGGGAATAATTCTCATTGGGTAACAAGACGCGGTAGGTTTCATATGGGTCTGGCACACCAGATACTCGACAACTTGGTCAGCAGCATTGTAGTTGTCATAGCTGCTAGTTTTGACACTGCATTTATGGAAAGGTACACTGTGCTGCTCGGCAGTAGTCTGCTTCCTAACTGGAGTGTTACGTGAACTGTGTAGCGCGGTTGTCAGATCACAAGCTAGCACTCCGTTGAATATTCCACAGCAGCGTTCTTCATCTTTGCGCACTCCACTCACAGTAGAAACCACCTTCAAGGAGAGAGGAAGTATCTGCTTTCCTCATGGGACTGCAGAACCGCACAAATATGCAGAGCCCCAAACACCCATAGCCACAGGCCACGCTGGTCTGCCGTTAGTGTCACAGGATACCCTAGCTTAAGGTTGGTGAGTAAAATGAGTTGCCAAATGCTAATATCGGTGACTGGCCAGTTAATCGAAATCAATTCACCGACCTTCAATTCATTGAATATCGGTTAGTCAAACCTAAGTCTACAGATGTCAGCAAATGACTGGTAATAACAACTAGTGAACCTTGTACGTGTACTTTTCTGCTTACAATTTAGGGCAGTTGGTATAGTCTGAATAGGGAACCGAGCAACACGTTATGTGGACTGGAAGTTAGCGTCTTGTCCGCGAGTTTTCCACATCAAAATATGCAGCGCAGTAAAATGGGTCGTATGCCGCATCAGTCGCGTAGATTCAGGTCTATTAATACCCGTGAACGGCGGTTTGTGCTCCTGCCTTTTAAAAAGACATACTGAAGTATCAAATGGGGAAAAATTCTTCACCTCAGTTGACAAAAACTCCGTCTCTTTAATCTGTTAATCAAACGACGAGAGAAATATGTTCAATGATGTCGACAGTTGGAGATGTCAGATACATCTGTGAATATCAATAATAGGCCACCGGTTCATCTATGTGTACCGCGTGTTGATAACCGGTGCACCGGATTCTGACATCGGTTTGTGCATTCCACTTACCTGTGCGATTGGTGTGTCCAAAATATACTGAACAAAGTGTGAATAGTTGCAGAAAACCGCACAAGCGCCAGCCTAATGTTGAAATCTACGTAGTACCCGCTCATGTTTAGACATATTATGGCGTTTATCTCGCTAGTTCCGTCAAGTGAAGTTGTGTTGAGAAAAGCTATGTGGAATGTTGGAAGATGAAGTGAGTGCAGAGATGCAAATTTACTGAACCACTAGGTTGACACCGGCACAGGGTTGCGATACAGGCTAGAAGTACCAAGAAATCATATTTGATTTATCGAATCGCACTACCTTGTGCGAAATGAGTCACTACATTTATGAGACCAATAAATCGATTACCTTTGGTCTATAGGCTGTCCAACTTAATCCACTGCAGGTTGGATATTTTTGACGACATAGTCATTAGCCCGACAGTTAACGGAGGCGCGGCTCCTGCCGAATGCAAACTCAAATGACATATTTATCACAAGCTAAATAGGTTTTTATTTGATCTTCGTCCTGATCGCACGTTCACCTGGCGCGGCATCTGTGAAAACCTCGAAATGACAGCTAAATTTGTATGTCAAAGTCCAATTTCGTTGCTGTTTAGTCCACTGTCATACCGTATCGTAACTAGTGAGAGAAGCAGTTCAGCAACAATGAGAAGTAACCAGTCGCCATAAAACGGATTAGAACATCGCGTAAGATATGATATCATGAATGGGCGAGCTTTAAATGAAGAATCCGAAGATTGCGGATCCGAATAGGTACGAAGCATGAATTAGGCGAAACATCCGAGGTTGGCGACAAGACCGGTACATTCTGGAACGGCAAGCTTTGTGATGTGCCTAAAGTACATAAATAATAACCTGGTGGTTGCAGTTATCTGGGCCGTCAGGCTTTTGGTCAATTTCGGAAAGTGGTTCCTCATCGAGGAATAGCCTAGGGGATTCCGAAATCTATTGGCGACTGGGCGATTCTTCATTAGCAAGTGATCAATAGGAAGCATGTGGCACGATTTATGCACTGGAGTGGTGAATTTTAATCTACATTCCCATCTTAAACGTCTTCCTTGTGGTGTGTCTTAAGTGATTGTTACAGATATCCAAATACTTTTGTAAGTTCGTTGTTGAGACGTGGTGGTTGTCGGTCCCGAATGTTCTTCCACCTAGTCAAATCTGGATAAGCCTCTCCACCATTCGGTGCTATATTCCTTAATTGATATCGCATCTGTGAAGTGTCTCAACGAATGGTGCTGTATGTCTAAGGCTAACTTATTGACTGAGTCAAATCTGGGCATGAGGAATTTACTGACGTTGCGGAGTAGTGTATCAAATATGCTAGTGATAAACTTTCAAGTGACAGACCACTAATAGGTATTCCTCAACAGTATAAAGCGTTCGCTAATAGAGCTTGAATCAGTTGTTTCAGGAAAGAGTTGTTACCCTTGATAGCCGGTTGAAATGACAAATTTTGTGCCATTAAAATTGTCCTCGGCCGAGGGATTTCCTGTTGGGAGTTTCCCCGAGGAGGTGGCCGCTGTATCGCCGTCTGCTCGAGTCGAAGGTACCAACTTGCTACGAGTTTACTTTGGTTTTTTATCTGAGTCGTTATCGAATCCTTTAGTATGACAGCTTTGCGGACACGTATAAAAACCTGCTGCGCGAAACCGGCCGACGTGAGCACACGTCACTACTGTGAATTTGTTAAACAAGTCACGTGGCCGACCCTCCATCCACCCGAAAAGCTGTGATAAGAGAGAAGGTTGGACATTTCGAGGTTCGACCACTTCTTTCTCAGTAAATACTGCGCTACTGGTGTAAGACTGCCAAGATCAAAATCATCCTTCCACTAGTGATGTCACCTACGGAATTTAACGGTCTTGTGCGTATAGTCATACACTCTGGTAGTACCTTTGTTTCAGTTTTTAGAAAACGCCCCCAGACTATTGTGTCGACCAGCAAACACATTGAACGTTTCATTGATCTTTAACCTGATTTTTTTCGTCCATGGAGTGAGACATCAGTATTTGCTTAGACCTATAACCGCATGACCGTTTCTCCACATCAGCTTCTTACGAAATGCTGGTTGTCACCATGTCCTCTAAGCGTGTGATACATATGTGGTTTCACCGTTGTTTTTGATGTTTCCTTAGATCTCCAAATAAAGGGCCAAAGTGCACATAGCAGAGCGGAAAGACAAGCCTAGAGTCTGTGCGATCAATGTGCCAGTTTAACTGCATACAACTGGCGTGGGCTTTCATTAAAAGGTAACTCCACCAGGCACCGTAACTGTCTACCCCAGTTTTCACGTTTGCTTACGCCGTATAACAAAACAGGATTTCTTCAATATTAAGTCCATTACTTCAGCTGGGGGTTACACAGATAAATTGCATGCACATACTGCAATCCTCCTCTTTAGTCCACCTCCGATGAAAGTGACAATTTTGACCGAAAATTCCAGTTCTATTGGAATCCCCATTACCGGAACGCGACCACGAGTGGGAGGGGAATCTTACATCGCGTGACAAATTAAACTGGAAGTGTGCAGCATGTCAACACACGTGGTCTAACTTTCGCTTCCCCCAGTGTACTCATAGTCGGAGAAGAATGCGGGTCAGTGCAGTATTCCTGAACAACACATGGCCGGGGTTGTAGTACTTTGATAAACACAGTACATGCTCCCCGAACGATTTCAGACCAAGATACTCTTGATTTGCATGCATACGCGAGTTTCGTTCAAACTCTGGTTAAAGTCAATCACCACAGACTAAATTGTCGTGCACGATGAGTGAGATGAGGAAAAACGGATACGTGGATGTTAACTTTGAATGCTGCCTGTCTCACCGTTTATGAAAAAGCGACTCGGTTGGCAGGAACAATTGTTTTGTGGTGATCGAAACAACAAGGAGAAATCTGTCAATAGAATATAAGGCGAATGTCCGTCACGATCATCATTAATTTCACTGTCAGTGTTGAAACGCCAGTTCTTCACTGTCAGAGAACTAAGTGCGCTTATTCGAAGAAAACCCCAACCTTTGAGCAGCATAAAAATGGAAGGCGATATGAGCCTAGTGCTAGCTCAGCGAAAATATGCGAGGTACTAGCAGGTTCAGCATTCGGTCAGACAATCGGAAAATAAAGTGCAAAATAAGACAGCAATTGAATTTGATTTGCTGCCAATTCTTGCGGCGACTCGAGCCAAGCATAGATAGCGTCGCGTTAGCCCCGTTCTAATAGGCGCGCGGCACCAAAAACATCTAAAATCTTCGTAATCTCCCTCGTTCCCCTCTGCCAAGTCATGTCTGCCTCACTTTGCGAAAACTTTGGGAAAACAGCTTTGCTTGGCGGACATAGCACGTGACCAAGCCACCGAATTTTACGGTGTAGTTCTGAAAAGACGTACTCACCATATCTCCTAACACCCACTTGATAATGTTTTTGAACTCACTGGCGCCAGCCTATACCAGCGACTGTTATGAGATATCGTCGATGAAAGACGCAAAGAAGCCCTCAAGTTGACCAGAAGCTCCACCAGTTAATACAGCGAATCAGATCAAGAACTTGGAAGTCTCAGGTTCTTTGCTATACCAAACTTCAGTTAAACTAAGCAGAAATGTCAGCTTCTCCGAATAATCTCTTCCTATAGCAATTTTAGACAAGAGACGGTATAACCTCAAGTGCTTGTCACAGTGAAAATATCGAGGCAATCACAGAATCGGTAGTTGATTTCTCTCAGTTGTTTCGTACTTAGCGCGGAACTGATTCGAAATAGGATACATTCAGCCGTAAAGAAACCGGCTTGTTTATTGCAAACATAGGAGGTTCTATGTGGCTTTTAGGTGACTTTCGGTTCAACTAGCTGTTTATAGTATGAGATGTAGAAAGTTTAATCAAGATTTCGTCCTGTGCGCGAAGTTAACCTATGCCGAAAAACCGGGCACTGTACAGCTGCTTCATCCTTATTTGGAAACAGCAATGCGCACCCCGTTAAGCAGTTTACTGAGACCCATCATGTGGGGGTAGAGAGTCGGCAGTCTGGGGTTTTGGAATTTCCATTTGAGATTTCGTCCTGTAAGTGGAGCCAATCTATGCTGAAAAGTCGAAAGGCACTGTACAGGTGTTTCGTCCTTGATGGGAATTATAAGCCGTGCGCTTCTCACGAAACTCTTGAGTTTCGAACCTACCACCTCTCTGTTAAGTGGTTCGAACACAACGATTCGGCCGCGAACGGATGATCAGCAGTGTGATTGGCTCATACTTAGGATATAGCGCCAAGGCGTAGAGAGACCAGACACGTGACCCTTTGCTTAGCAGTTCCTGTTTCTTACTCCTGGAAATAGTAACCCTCTTTACCCACATGATGAGTCTCGAAAACGAGCGCTCATTTCCAAACAAAGCGGTAGTTGCAAAAGAGTTCTGAGGGTTCTCCGTTTTGGTTATCCTTTCTAGCAGAATGACATCTCTCAAATGCGGACAGTTCTGGTAACCCCATTAGTGTCCCTTCTAGAAGGGGATTACGTCCTGAATTATGCAGCAACGGGAGACATGAGCACAGGAATCGGATTACCAAAAGCCAGAATTTCGCACAGACTTCGCATGGCGCAGTTCGTAACTTTTAAATTGTGATCCTATCAAAATCACAAATTTGAGGTGCCTATTAGAAGTCCCCGTAGCAAAAACACAGATAAGTAAGGCCGTCACCTTGATTACAGAGGTAGCAAATCGTCATATTCTCAATCAGAATATGATACCCAACTTTATAAAAAATTCAACCGGATTGCTCTACCGTGGTAAACAAGAGACGATAGGTCGAAATGCCAAAAATATCCATTTCACTCCTCCCCGTCGAAGAAGGATAAAGTTACAGTAAAATCATGATGCATCAGCAACGCCCGCTGCTAGATGTATGCGAATATGTCTCAAAACACTGAGCGTCTTGTTTTCAAAAAGCATATCACGCGTGAGGATAGCCTACGCAGTATGTAAGCGGTAACGTCGAAGGTTGATGTGTCCAAAGTCAACAACAATAACACGTGATAAGATGACAAGGTTTAAACCCTCGATTTATTGATCCAACTCAGCATTGCAAATCATGTCTGACGGAGAGAAGGTGAACAACACAACGGTGGGAGGAGGAGCCGGAGAGGCGGAAAGCTTTCGGGAGCTAACAAATCTTGTAAGTAATGCGAAAACGGTCTAACGCCTCATTCTGACACTCGGAATTACAGGTAAATGAGGTATTAAGACAATTTCAAGATGGTATTATCAAAATGATTGACAAAGTAAATAATAAAAATATCCTTTTCGGAAAATCGGATTCTTTTGAAAGTTTCTCTGTGAGGAAAAAACCGATTGCTTAATTATTTCCCTTGACCAATCACATTGTAATACTTCAGAATATCGAAGAAAAAATTATGCAGATTGAGGGAACGGTAACTAGTTTGCTTGGAAACCTACCGAGCAATGGAGAATGAGTCAGCGAAAGGCGGTCGACAAATTGCATTATTATGGAAAATACACGTCTCATGCAGTTGTCTTCTTGACTTTGTGACAATATTTCGAGGACAGATGGTGTAATTACGATGCAACGGAAGGTTGTCCTGTATTGAGCGGGAAGTTGGAACGCACAAAAAATTCAGTAGAGCCGTTTTGTTGGAGTGACGTAGAAGCTAGACTTCCGTACGACGGCACGCATGACAAGCGTCCTCGTTGAGTCGGTGTGTTTGAGTGCGGACAAGTGACACTAGACCGTAACCGGGGTTCTACTCGCACTGGTCGATAAATCAGCATGTGGATAGGACGGCGGCAAACGGTGTACGATAGGGCGTGGAACAGAGTCATGGCGACTAGACACACCAGAAGGGGGAGTAAAACCTGTGGAATGTGAGTTTCTGAATCCCGACAGCTTATCAAATATGACCACGCCCATTGTGTACGATTTAGTGCGTACTGGATGTCGGAACAGACGGCAAAACGATAATTTGTATATTTGTTGTAGTCAACTACTTCGAACCCACCATGCTCCACATTTAGTCGCGCTAATTTTTCGTTATACATGTCGAGAAGTTCCTGGTAGACGGCGTAACAATCACGGCATGCGGAACGGTCAATTTTGAGATAGTGAACATCCGGGAATGACAGGGTATCAAGAATAGATTCACTCAGGTTACCAATGTGCTGAGTGAAGCAGTCGAGGGTTACATTCAACAATTCAAAGAATCTGGCGGTCTCGTTGTTGTAAACAGCGAGATTGTACGCAGTCATATCGGTGTTACGGTGGCTAGTCGCAAACCTCGATGGTGAGAGGGTTGGCCAATCTGTCAGCCGCTTCAACTTGTCTAGCCAATCATCCTTTTCGGCTGAAGAGTCATTGTGCAAGCAATGTGGACAAAATGAACGGTTCCAGAAATCAGCGATAAACTGAATGAGGTCCATGGTAGCCTGCACAGAGAGGACAAAAGAGTAAAAGCAAGAGAAAGGTTATAATGAAAAGTAGTAAGTAAGTAGTAGTGGTCCATTTAGAAAAGTGGGTCGGGAGACAGAAAAGTGCACCTCAATTAAGGGTGACGTAGCCAGAAGATATAATGAAACGACGCCCAATAACTCAATACCGTCAAGTTCTTGATACCTGGCACTGCTATCGCTATTGTGTAGGAATACGTCTTCGTGACAGAGTATTCTGTTTGGTGATTCTCACTCGAAATGAGCTAGGTGAAGAGTTCCTAGATGACAAAACTGACCGTCACGCTGCGTTCATGCGGGTCAATCACAGACATGCAAGGATACTGAATATCTAGAGTATTTCATCCCATAGAAATGGAAAGTGTCATGACAGCTATGACAGCCGCAATCACTACTCTAATGCAGTGATAGTGCACGCGTTTCTCACTGGTCATCTTCCCGCGAGGAAACACCCTCTTCGAGGAGACACTTCGGGATTCCCCGAGGGTGCTTTACCGAATATGCGTAAAACGTGGCAGTGTTTTGCACCTACTCAATCCCCAGTGGTAAGATAATGCACTCAGAATTCACTATCCCCTCTAGTGAAAGGATTCCCTTGTAATGCGGGTGATTGATCAGGTGGCCGTTGATCTGTTCGCCGAGCGTGGCAATTGGCTTGCAGCGGCTTCGTCGCCAACCGAGGTGACATCATCAGTGCGCGGTCGGGTGGCTAATTCCTCCTTGCCTGCTTGAGTTTATATGGCTATCAAGGTCTAACTGTTGTCTACAACTGTGATTGGCTAGCTGCGCCTGTACTCCTCGCATCCGATTGAAGCGTTGAGTAGCCTCTGTCCGTCAGACCAGGAAAAAAGATCCACGGTTAGGAACCACTCAACGCAAAAACAGGATCCCAAAAAAGGTGTTCCAGTTAGCCTATCATAGTAACAGATCAGCTAGTCATCATCAATGTGAACCTTGCGTTTACAGGTACGGAGGAATTACCCACCAAACCGCGCACTGAAGCTGTCACCTCAATAGGTGGCAAAACGTTTGCAACTCAACTGCCAGGCTCGGCGAACAGATCAACGGCCACCTGATCAACTACCGATGAACGCACCTGAGCTATAACGCTTTATACTACTGATCAAGCATTTGACCAGTCTATGGTTTGGTGTCCAAGCTCCGCCCCCGCATCTATAACAAGCTGAAATTTATGACGGAAATTTTGGGACTCCTTCGCACTATTCGTTCATTATTGTATAACAGTCAATGAAAAGTCCAAGAGGACGCTCGAGAATGTTCAGTTGTTAAAGACTACGTGCGTGTGGGATGCTTGCTTTCCTGTCTAATGACTCGTAACTGCTTCGTTCGTACTAATAAATGACTTTGCAGCAAACGGCTTTCGTCCTTTCATTTGGTGCCATGACCAGGATACGGATGAAGATCCGGTGGCCACAACCTTTTGAGGATGGGGATGTGCGGACCATCCTGGAGGATTTCGAGGATGTTGCGGAGGCGACTGGACTGGAGACCGACCAGGGTAAGTTGGTGGCTCTAACAACCCTCCTCAGAGGCCGGTCGAAGGCGGCCCTGGATGCGGCCAGAAGGGGCCCTTGAAAGATGGGCTGGGCCGCCGCGGACGAAGCTCTTGCAGGCTACAACCAAGTCAAATACCGTGAAATATCGGGATTTCCGGAGCGAATCGAAAATCTCCGCAACCGAAGGGACAGCTACAACCCGATTTACGGTCAGTTCATTCGGGTTGTAGCCTCATGCCTCACCGCCTGTCGCCTAGGCGCATTGAGTACATTGACAACCCGTCGATTTTCAGTCGGTATTCATCCACTGCCCTCACGCCTAGCGCACACGGTTTGCATTCAGCTTTGTTCCCTCTCTGCCTCAGTGACACTCATGCTCCTGTATCGTTTGGGCACATCTCCCTCTTCCTGTCTATCTCGATAACGACCTGTATCGTAGCCTGTGTCACAGCACTAATCGCAACCCATCCAGGAAAAGAGGAGTAATCCAAAGCGTTATTATTTACAGGTGGTCGGGTACGGCGGCATTGATTCTTCCAGTGGCCAGCCATTCCACAGTTGTAGCATCAGCTCGTTTGAACGTGTCTCCACGACTCTGTCTTCATGGCTGCAAGCTGTTCGCTTGGTCGGTCTATTTTTGTCTGAAGGTCCTCCACTGGTGAATCATCCCTCTTCTCCTGCGACTGCAACGTGGTCAGTGGCGCCTCAACCAATTCCCGTACCAGATGCACCAGATTCTCCACACTGAACTGACCAGTTGCTCACGCCAACCGCAACTGGGCACCAAGAGCCGGCTGCACACCTCCGACGAACTGGCCAGACAGCAACCGCTGGCGGGACACTCCGTCCAGTCCCGGTAAGGCACGATCCAAACACTGCTGCAGACTGGCGAAGAATACCGTCGGGTCGCATTCCGGTCTTATCGTAGCCGCCTTGAACCGCCCCATAGTCTCTTGGCGGTCGGCCGGTGTGTCGAACTCGACTGCAAGAGCTTCGTCCGCGGCGGCCCAGCCCATCTTTCAAGGGCCCCTTCTGGCCGCATCCAGGGCCGCCTTCGACCGGCCTCTGAGGAGGGTTGTTAGAGCCACCAACTTACCCTGGTCGGTCTCCAGTCCAGTCGCCTCCGCAACATCCTCGAAATCCTCCAGGATGGTCCGCACATCCCCATCCTCAAAAGGTTGTGGCCACCGGATCTTCATCCGTATCCTGGTCATGGCACCAAATGAAAGGACGAAAGCCGTTTGCTGCAAAGTCATTTATTAGTACGAACGAAGCAGTTACGAGTCATTAGACAGGAAAGCAAGCATCCCACATGCACGTAGTCTTTAACAACTGAACATTCTCGAGCGTCCTCTTGAACTTTCCTGGATTTTCATTGATTATCATACAATGGTAAACGAATACTGCAAGCATCCTTGTTCTTAGTGTATCTCCGCATGCAAGCACAATGATGTATCCTAGGTTTCGCAAAAACATGCATGCTGAGAAAAATGTCATAGCTCCAAGAGTTGGACCTCAATGTTCGTTTAATAGGCGGCTCCGCCGGGGTCTGGAGCGCTGAACTATTTCTATTTTATTATTCACTCACTTATTTTACACAAAATTCAGCTGGGTGGCGAACTGAACTTAGTGTCACTCTTTCAGTTCGGTCTACTCCATTCTGAAGCTTCTAGATGGTGTTAAACTGTTCAAAGGTCTCAAGAAACTACAGTCGTAAGTAACTGGAGACGTGCTATCACCACTTTGAGACTTTCGGGTGTGGAAGCTTGCCCGGTGAAAAACGATCGGTGCTTAGCGCCCCCGGTGGCATGTCCGAAGGAAGCAACTTGGCAAGCAAAAACAGTGTTTCATGATAGAAAGCAAGTGTCTAGTCTTTCCTGACCAGTGGTTAACCATTGTTCCCGCTAGTTTAACCGGCTACTCCTCCACCCTGCATATTACCACGGATGCACCGAAATTAGTTCAGCAAGCGAATGTGGGCTATCTCAACTTCGACTCGGTTCAGGACAGGTTGCTGTTTGGATAACCGGATTGCGACCTTTCGGTTACAAGTAAACAAGCTTCAGCTGAAGAAATTCAGATTTGAGTCCGATCGGCGATAGCGTTCCATGGGGCCGGGTTTTCGTCCGTTACTTATTTATGTCAACACCCCGAAATCGTGCCTACTGATTGTATAGTAATCACTCCAACCAAGGTTAGCAGGCATTTCGAACCTACTACTTAATCTATCAAAAAGCGCACATGCGAACCCCTGAGATCATAGATAGATACCTTAAGCGCAGCCGGAAAAAGCACCAAAGCAATATAATTGGCAGACTTGCGCGATTGCGCAACTTGTAGTGACCCACAGATTACTTGGTCTACTGGAGAGATGAGCCACACCTGAACATTAAAAAACCTAGTAAGGTGGCGTGTAAAACGGAAAATGGAACTTTGCCCACTGAACTAACAGGTAGCGTAAGGAACGGAGATCCAGCTGAGGATTTGCTGCCATCATCTGGAGATAGCTTGTCTGTAGCGGGGTTCCCACGAATCCCTATCCTGCCTCCCTCACAGTGAGGTCTTAGAACGCAGTTTCATACACAGGTGGACGAATACAAGTGAGCATTTAAAAATGTTCCCACCTATACTCCTAGTAATTGTTGGACTCAACTGAATAAGTAGCGAGAAAGCTGGCAAGATCGCGACTTCCCCAACCTCGGAAGAAAATCGGTACTATTCCGAAAGGGGTGGCGAACGATGGTGACAACGGTGACCAGCTCTATGAAAACCAGCGATAGTCGGTTCAACTCGACGATTGGTTATCAACGTGAATTGGGCAGGCTAACTTTACATGTGGTGAAGGCGTAATGTCAGGGCGGGGACAAGTCACAGCATGTGACCGATGGGAATACAACATAAATTCAAGACTCACTTTATCGGAAAATACCATCTGATCAGAGCATCGTTCACCAGAAGGGGTAAGGGCGGACGTGTCAGACAGTACAAGCTGAAGTTCGTTCAATGGTTCCACGCACCATCCACATAGTGACACTGGGGATATGTGGATGGAAAAACACTCTGTGACCTTTGATAGGTGTTGAGATAAGTTCCTCTCGAAATCCACGCACGTATGAGATTCAACTTGATGAAGCTCCAGAAGGAGTACCGTGAGCAACAGTGCACACACGAGGGGCATGACCTTGAGACGGCCCTCTGATCAAAAAGCCGCTGATACGCCGTCACGCATTCACGCCGCTCACTATTCGCACAATGGAATCGATTTCTCGAAAGCTACGACGTTTTCAAGGTTGCCACTTCATAGTGTAGAATGTGTATGTATAATGTACATTTATATGCATTATGCGAATTACCTACATTGGTGATTTGTTTAAGTGTGCGAATCTTCAAGGTCAATAAACACCACCGACTGTGAATACGTTACCTAATGTGATAAGAAATCGCGAATTGCGGAAAAAGATGACTCACCTACAGTGGACAGTTTTTTAAGATACTTTTGCAGCTGAAGTAATTTTCTGAACATACTAGAATCTACATGGCCCTTGTGGACGCGAAAATATGCGAAGGTACATTACTGGAACCAATTTTTGCTCGATAATTACTGTTACCAGTGCAACTTGCGTAAGCCGCGATCAATATTAGCGAGAACTCGTTCGAGTTTTCTCCCAAGCAGCATCGTGTTCCAATATAGCTTGCAAGTTATGCGATGAAGGCCATGACGTTGACCAATTAGCCCCATGGAACCTACGTCGATCATAACGGACAGCTGAACGAACCTAGCTGACGCACACGACCAACATGTGGCTAGGAGTCCACGATGCCTAATCAACTAGCCGCATGGAGCCTACGTCGATCATAATGGACAGCTGAACGAACCTAGCTGACGCACACGAATAACATGCGGCTAGGGGTCCACGATGTCTAATCAGCTGGCCGGAGAGCGCCCGTCCATCTCTACCGGGGAAAAGGCCAAAATGGACGACATAAAAAGTTTAGCTGTATTGGTCATTTGACGTGTACATATGTCCTGTTGGGAGGCACATTGACGTCTTCGTGCGGATTGTTCATTTGGCCGTTGACGTCCTGAAAGGAGAGGAAGATATAAGTTAGGTTATCGAAACATCACCATGAGG
>SJOL01006421.1:179254-192376 GCA_004794785.1 Opisthorchis felineus | reverse complement strand
TCTGAGCTGGATTGGGTCAGATGTGTTGAGACAAGCGGTGAAGCCTACCGACAAATCAACCACAAGCGTTGAACTTGACATCGGGGAATGCTGCGAGAACCATACAGCCAGTGAGAATGTGAAACCGCCGGTCTCCAGCTGCACTCCGTCAAAAGTAGCCTCTCCAATTGTGGACAAAGTCGCCCCCACGACGCCGACAGCAAAGCCACAAACCTGACAACAGCGAACCGGGAAATTCTTCGTACACCCAGTTGGCCACGATGATCACGGGGGACTCGGGAGTCCACACAAACACGAAAGAAAAGCGACTGCAGTCAAATAAACCACATAAACTTCGCGAAATCAGAAATATGCTGGCTAGCTTCAAGGTGCAGTCCTCTGCGAAGACCAGCCTCATGGGAGCGCCGCCAAAAAAGAATACTTCTTGGCGCTGCCATCCAATGCATAGGGCCTCACAACGACACCTTATCGATCAAACCACGCCAAAAGGCATTAGAAACCAAATGGTCGCATCTTGCCTTGAATCCTTGAGCAGCAGCTTCCAAAAGGCGGTAGTGAACGAGCTGCAAGTAGCAGCGGTCGAAATGTTTGCCCGCGAGTCGAAAAACTACGTCCGCCAAAGGCAGAATGCCCGCGCAAGCCGGACTCCCACGGGGCAAAACCACCAAGGCAGGGAGCAGACGAGTATGCCACAGAGGCCATTTCGGAGCCTTGGACTCAAACCCGGCGTCCAGCAATTAAATCTGCTAGCCTCTCCGGCAGCAGTCCTATCAGCTACCCACATTCGGAGGTAGCAGAGATGGCGTTGGGATGCTTGTCCAAAAACTACCTCAGTTTTTTCAACAAACTTCGCGATATTAGACAGTCAGTTTGTCGTGAAGCGCCGTCCATAATCGCACTTACGGAAACCTGGCTCACACCAGATGTCTCTGACGCGGAGATGATGATAGACGGCTACTCTATTGTTCAAGCTGAATCAAAACGCGGGAGACCTGGTGGGGTTGCTTTATATCTACATGCGGCCATGCCCATCCTGATTGTCCTCTCTGACACCACCCCTACACTTTTTCGTGATGCATTGTGAATTCAAGTCCCGCTGGTTGGGACCGACTCTTTTCTCCTCGGCGTGGTCTACCGTTGCCTCTCAAGCTTACCGTAAAGGATAGCCACTACCCCATTCAAAAGCTTAAGCACCTCTCCCCCAGCTACTATTTCACGCTTCTCTTACTGATAGGTGCTTTTACTGTTCCCGAGGCCTCCTAGATGGAACTTCAGCGCATCAGGTCCAGCGGACATTTTGCATCGGTGCTGACCAATATCGCCCAGCAGAACTCTTGGGCTCAACAGTTCGTCACACACACCGGATACCGCGCAGACCAACTACCATTCCTGCTGGATTTGTTTGTCACCAACGGAGGACACTTCGTTGACCAAGTGCTAGTTGAAGCTTCAGCGGGACATAGGGACCACTGTGTGCTGACCTTCGATTTTGTCTGCCAGTGGGCCAGAAATCCCGAATCTAAAACGTGGATTGGAAACTTTTGCCGTGTAGACTTCTCCGGAGTGTGCATCGTTATAAATCAATTTAAACTAGGACCAGCTTCAGAGTTATACAAGACCATTGTCCAGAAAGTTCACAGGGCTGATGCAATGTTTGTTAAAAAAAACCAGCACACAGTCGGATGGACCGGAAACTACCTAGAAGGATTCGGCGTCTTCCGGAGCAAGAGGTCTAAACTATTTTTCAAATAGCTGACTACGGGAGACACAGAGGAGGAGCGGGCGATTCGCAAAATGCGAAACCGCTGTAAATCAGAAATCCGTCAACAGAACAAAATAAAACAAGCCACCATTCTCGTCTTCGCCGGGAAAAACAAAAATGTGCTGTTTAAGTACATGAGACATCGCCACAGAATTATGCGAACCGCATTCCCCATGAAAGAACGGAATGTGAGACCCACTAGTGACAAAATAGTGGCAGCTGAGGTCTACAGAGAACACTATGCAGGTCTATATTAAGCCCCAGAGTCCTCGTCACATCCAATCTTGTCAAGGCGTAACTACGGACGGCCTCTATCCAACTTGGTCTTCACGGAGGAGGACATTAGTCAACTCTTGCGCAACACAAACCGGTTCTGCGCGTTGGGGCCAGACGAGGTCCATCCAAGGATCCTGAAGGAAACGTTCTTTCACACTGGCAAATCACTTCTATCTGATGTTTCGTCAGTCGCTTGACGAAGACAACCTTCTCTCTGCTTTGAAGGAAGCAATTGTCATGCTAATCTACAAAGCTAGTGACCGACTATCGCCTGGCAGCTACAGGCCTATAAACCTCACTAGCGTACCGTGCAAGGTGATGGAACACATTCTGAAGCGGGCCATCCTAGATCAACTTACTACCAACAACTTGATATCCGCAAACCGTTCTTGCGTGACGAACATGCTCGTATTTATGGACAGCTTAACCCAAGCCAAGGACGAGGGACTCACATCGGATGCCATATTTTTCGGCTTCTCAAAAGCATTCGATCGAGTCCCACACGTCCCACTGCTGCACAAACCCGAGTCTTACGGGATTCAAGGGAAAATCCTACACTGGATTAAGGCGGTCTCATCAGACAGAACATTCTGAGTGAAAGTAGGCTCGACCTACTCTTCTCCAGCGCCGGTCTCCACTGGCGTTCTTCAAGGCTCCGTTTTGGGACCACTGCTGTTTCTGATATACGTCAACGACCTTCCAGATGTTCTTGCAAGTCCATGTCTACTTTTTGCGGACGAATTGAAATCCTGGAGCTCCAATGCTAGTGCCTTCCAAATGGATGTAGACGCTGCACAGCAGTGATCGTTGGACTGGCACCTTCCCCCGAATGACGAGAAGTGCGTCCATATGTTATTCGGAGGGCATTCAGCGAACGCCTTTGTCGTGCATGGTGCGAACGGACCAGAAGACATCACGAGAATAGATGCCAAAATTAGTTGGGTATCTGGCTCTCTTTAAGCATATCCTTCTCACTGCACCATGAGTAATCGGCCCAAAAGGTATTCGCCATTTTACGGATGATTCGGCGCACATTCGCCCGTATTACTCGCATGGACTTCCAAATACTCTATGGGGGCCACGTCAGACCGCTTCTTGAATATGCCAACCAAGTTGTCTACTCAGGACGCAAGAAAGACGTGACCCTCATTGAGCGTGTCCAACGAGCTGCTATGAAGTTGGTTGCCGCAGCACGGAGCAACAACTTCGTTAATTGCAAGTTCTAGGGTCGTCTAGAAGTGGACTAATGAAATTGGATCTTCATCACCATTGGCGCATTTGTATAACTGATCTCTTCTGTCCTGTATCTTTTTGAAGCTCCGTGTAACCTCCCACTTGTCCAGCAGGTATACGTTTAGGAGCTGGCCATTGTTGGCTGGTGCAGCTGCATTCCCTTTTTACCAAGGAATTTGAATCCATGTTCGTCATTCCTTTCATTGTCAGCATTATCCGGCTGCCACTTCTGTACTTTGAATAGCAGCCAGACTACTATCTTCACAAGGTTAGTGGCACCAATCTTAATAAGATTGGCAATGCAGTTCGTGTGAATACTTGTGAATACTTGGTTTCTGCAAAGTGCTTAGATAGTCGAAAACCAGGGCTGGTCTATTTAGGAAACACCAAGCGGCTCTCACAATGGAGTGGGCTGAGCTAAAAGTGCAAAACGTCCATGGCTGAATTGAAGTCAGTTTCTTTTGGTAAAACCGAGCTCCGTTATGCCTCCTTTTGCCGTACAATAAAAACGGCGAATTCCACCACTTCGTTTACAATTTCTAACAACCGGTGTGATTACCAGTGGGATTTAACCTCAGATAATCCGGCTCCCAGAAACCTTACTTGGAAGGCGACCTTTTAGCATACGATAACTCCTGAACTGTATTCGGCACCTGTATCTCGTTTAGTGAAGTTGATTTCATAGGCTCCCTGGATATCCTTATGCTTTTTTAGGAAAGTGCACCTTTAGTACTGACGCCGGATCTAACCCCTCCAGAAAGATACCGATTCCTTTGCAGCTGAAATAACGGGAGAATAATTTGTTGCACGAGTACGTGATTCTCACCGCAAATGATAGTGAGGATCAAACAGTGAACGCGAAATGAAACGCAAGGTTATTTGGTAAGTGAAGGACAAGTTCCAGGATGTACATGCAGGAAACGTCCAGCATTGGAACTGGGATAGATTCTACCTGTAGTTGGGTGTGGTGAAAGTAGGGAATTTAATTTCAGAAAAAGAAACAGTGCATGACGAGTTCGCGTCCAACTGTATGCAACCACGTTGCACAATAAAATTAGCACCGGCCGCCAAATAACTTTAGTAGAGCGGGGTGTATCAATGTTAGCGGAAGTTGTAGTAAATAAAGGATGCGATATATCACGGACAACTGCATACTTGCACCAACGTTCTTAGCACCGGCGGTGAGCCCATCTCTCAGAGGCGTATCTATTTGTTCATACAAGCTGCCACTAGCAGCAAGGCTCACCAGTTAAATAAATATTTCCTACATACTTTGATTCAGGGAAGGCTTCAAGAAATAAAACGTCGGCTTTCCGAAAGGATGTATATTAAGCGTGTCTGCTTAAATCAGGGCTGAATGTTACGTAATCAAAAATAACAAAGGAAAAGTTTACCCTGAGTTGTTTACAAAAACATTGGCATTGAGATCTCTTTCTGACTGCTGTTCCCGCTCCAGTGCCTAGTGCCGGAAAAAGACTCACCGACAAGGAACACAACAGGTTTATTGCGAACAAGCGAGTGCGTGCGAGTGCGACACTTACAAGGGACTTCACGCTATTTGAATGTTACTTTCATCGATCCGGGCTGTTGCTGAATTGATTGAATGCTTGATTGATCTGGATCCTTGCCGGCTTTCCAATTGAGATTTTGGTGGAGTTTTAGGGTCTCAGTAGGTTCCAAGCGTTCTGGGTTGCTTTCAGGAATCTGACCTTCCTGATTCTTTCCCACTACGCAAATTCTTCCGTACGCTGAACACATTCTGAAGCGTTCAAGTTAAGCGCCAGTGCCCCCATATAGCCGTAATTTTTATCGAAGTGTTTATACGTTTGTGTACTACCGGGGCTGCGCAACACAATGTGTGGTTTTCATCACGATGTATATGAATATAAAGCCATTTCCAAGTTAAACCGGAACTCTTAACTCAGGAGCGACTGCCAACTGTAGTGTCTATTATACCGTTTTCAATACGCAACTACATAAAGCATGGCCAATCAGGTTCAGTGAATGTATTCTGGGATATTTTGCGTCACGGATAATTTTCATTTTTATGGGTTCATCGCCTTAATCACTGTTATTGCTTGAAGCGGCCACGCAATTTTCGTTTAAATCTGCCTTAATTTATAGCTTACAATTAAAAGGCATCTACAATAATCGTAACAACGCGAGCGAGATAGTACAACTTCGCTAGCCAGGCTGGTTCTGCGACCACAACGCTGGGCCAGCCTTTCACTTCCTTTGTAAATCAGGGTCGTCATTAATCAATTGGAAATAGTTTGGAACCTATTAGGAAGTCATCGTTTCAAAAGGGCTTGGTAAACGATCGGTAGCCTTTAATTGGGCAACGGTTCGCACAAAGATTTCATCAAGCCAAGTGAGCAGGTCAACAACTTGGCCAAGTTTTAGGGCAGACAGAGAACTATTCAGCAATTCCTCTTCGGATTAGCACAACAGATCAGTGTTGAACGTTAACTAAAGTGTTTTTATCGGGCAGTGTAGTTGTTTAAATCTTGCAGCTGGTGGGTTGAGGGGATTTCAAATTATTTTCGATCGAGTTCAGTTCCTTATCTTCCACTTCAAGGTGCTTCAATTAATGATTCACCTTGGGTGCCACTGATAGATTTCGTTGGTCCGTGTGGACTTGTGCCAGCGACGACAATTTGGTTGGGGGGAGGTGGATGAGATTAAGTGCAACTGAGATCCAAGCTACTTGTGTTGATGACTCATTCTGATAACCGCATACCAACGCGTGTCAGCTCGGCTAACCGAAAACCGTTCTCCATATGCTTACCAGTTCTGCGCCTGCTATCCTATTTACACTGATATGCTTGGCGATCTCCACCGCCTCGGGCATCAGTCTGTGTGGGGTGGACGTAGTGCTTGCCTCAAAACCTCAACATTTTCTAAATATGTTTTATGTCCCATGTCCAGTGCATGTTCCACCATTACCGAGTCTTTCAGTAACGCTCGACATTTATCTGCGTTCCTCTGTGGCCTGTTTATTTTTCTCCTATGTTCTCATATTCTGGTGTAAAGTTCCCTGGCCGTCTGTCCCATATATACCTTAGTGCGGTCGCTACACACAGTCCTTGGTTCTGTTCGCCGGGGGGCGATCCTTTACTTGCATAAGATCGTAATTATTTTCTACACTTTAGTTGACTGATCAGTGCAGTTCGTTGCCTCGGATACAAAAGACATACAGAAGTGACGCTCAATTCAGTGAGCTATATTTAACGAGCTATATTTAGCGGGCCTAAAGAGAAAGTTCCAAACAGTCAGAATACTCTGAGCCTAAAGGCATCCTGGAGGTAGTTGCGGGATCTGCGGGCTACGTGGACGCTGCAAGCCAAAAGTCATGCTATACATGTAAAAAGTGTCGCAGAAACTAAAGTTGAAGATTAGTCAGAATTCACGTTAAACGTTGTAGCAGGTGCGCTTATATATATCTTGGTTATTAGCACCGGCTAGCTTCTGACAGAACGTCTTTGGTTGGAGAATGGTAGCACCTAATGCACTAACGATTCGCCATTTTGCCGAATCAGAAATGTCACCACACCCTACTATCTCCTTTCGGCAGAACCTGAATGAGCGCAATATTGAGAATGACAGGACAATCGACCCAGTAATATATGTGGCTAATGATAGGCAAAAGCATCAGTGTCATTATAGACTGAGATATTTACGTTAAAATCAGCAAAAGAACTTGATTCCAAGCCGCTCAAAATGCCGTTGCACAACTACAGTCTAGATAAACCTATAAGTAAGGTGTGTCAGTGAACACGAAAATGGCTTAAAACAGGCATGTCTTGTGAGATTTGCATATTATCCTGAAGAGCCCATAGCGTTGGATAATGGATGGGGTTGACAGTTATGTTCTGTCAAATATATTCAAATCCCTAATGGGAGTCGGCAAAGTCTTGCTCACCTGGATTGCTTAGTCCCGGCCTTGAACTATATTTTTTCTTTATCCCATCTTCTCTGACCTTCACACTGCTGCACACTCCTCCGGCTCTACTTAAACAACCACTGGTGCAGAAACTTCGTCATCAGACATGATGTATCTGCGAACAAACCGCTTGGTTCGGACAATCTTTGGACTTATCCGAATCAATCAGTTTCAAAACAACGCAGCAGCTCAACTGGTTTTCTCAAATTCGGAAATATATAACATCATTTTCCAAGTAGTTAATGAAACACTATCCAGTTTGATACATTTTTAAAGCTAGCGGCATTTTATCTTCACACTCTCCTCCACAATAAACCAACGCTCTCTAACATCGCATTCACAGATAAAAGAATAGTTGACCAAAATCACCTTGAAAAGTCACATGATATTGCATCACACTTATAACAGTATATCCCAAACTGACGTAATTTTCACACAAAATGGTTATGTATGCTGAGATCGCATCAGTTTAGAAACCCTTTAGCGTCCAAGACAGGATGCTATTGGGCATTTGGCATATCTCTACATGGCATTGGAGTGACACAGCACAATCACCGATATTTCACGTCCTATCTACCTAGTCTCTCAGAAATGAAAATTTTAACCTGTAGGTGAAGCCAGTTTATGCGGAAAAGCTGTTTCGTCCTTATTAGCAATTATAGCCAGTACGCATCTCAAGGAACTCCAGGGAGTCTCGAACACAAGACCTCGAGGATAGTAGTTAGAACGCTTAACACTTCGTCCACCAGGTGCTGAGCAGCAGTGTGGCTAGCTCAAAACTGGAAAAGCTATGGCCCAATCAATGTGAAACGCAACGCTGGCGAATAACAATACGGATGAAACAGCTGTACAGTGCTTCTCGGATTCCAGCGAAGCTTGGCCAAATTTAAGCAGCGAAGTCTCTGTCCATCTATTTCATTGTCTAACTAAATATGTAGCAAATAATCTACACATTTATCAATCAATCAATCAAACGACCGATCGATCGATCGATCAATCAATCAATCAATTATTCAATCAATCAGTCAATCAATCAATCAATCAATCTATCTACCTATCTACCTATCTATCTATCTATCTATCTATCTATCTATCTATCTATCTATCTATCTATCTATCTATCTATCTATCTATCTATCTATCTATCTATCTATCTATCTATCTATCTATCTATCTATCTATCTATCTATCTATCTATCTATCTATCTATCTATCTATCTATCTATCTATCTATCTATCTATCTATCTATCTATCTATCTATCTATCTATCTATCTATCTATCTATCTATCTATCTATCTATCTATCTATCTATCTATCTATCTATCTATCTATCTATCTATCTATCTATCTATCTATCTATCTATCTATCTATCTATCTATCTATCTATCTATCTATCTATCTATCTATCTATCTATCTATCTATCTATCTATCTATCTATCTATCTATCTATCTATCTATCTATCTATCTATCTATCTATCTATCTATCTATCTATCTATCTATCTATCTATCTATCTATCTATCTATCTATCTATCTATCTATCTATCTATCTATCTATCTATCTATCTATCTATCTATCTATCTATCTATCTATCTATCTATCTATCTATCTATCTATCTATCTATCTATCTATCTATCTATCTATCTATCTATCTATCTATCTATCTATCTATCTATCTATCTATCTATCTATCTATCTATCTATCTATCTATCTATCTATCTATCTATCTATCTATCTATCTATCTATCTATCTATCTATCTATCTATCTATCTATCTATCTATCTATCTATCTATCTATCTATCTATCTATCTATCTATCTATCTATCTATCTATCTATCTATCTATCTATCTATCTATCTATCTATCTATCTATCTATCTATCTATCTATCTATCTATCTATCTATCTATCTATCTATCTATCTATCTATCTATCTATCTATCTATCTATCTATCTATCTATCTATCTATCTATCTATCTATCTATCTATCTATCTATCTATCTATCTATCTATCTATCTATCTATCTATCTATCTATCTATCTATCTATCTATCTATCTATCTATCTATCTATCTATCTATCTATCTATCTATCTATCTATCTATCTATCTATCTATCTATCTATCTATCTATCTATCTATCTATCTATCTATCTATCTATCTATCTATCTATCTATCTATCTATCTATCTATCTATCTATCTATCTATCTATCTATCTATCTATCTATCTATCTATCTATCTATCTATCTATCTATCTATCTATCTATCTATCTATCTATCTATCTATCTATCTATCTATCTATCTATCTATCTATCTATCTATCTATCTATCTATCTATCTATCTATCTATCTATCTATCTATCTATCTATCTATCTATCTATCTATCTATCTATCTATCTATCTATCTATCTATCTATCTATCTATCTATCTATCTATCTATCTATCTATCTATCTATCTATCTATCTATCTATCTATCTATCTATCTATCTATCTATCTATCTATCTATCTATCTATCTATCTATCTATCTATCTATCTATCTATCTATCTATCTATCTATCTATCTATCTATCTATCTATCTATCTATCTATCTATCTATCTATCTATCTATCTATCTATCTATCTATCTATCTATCTATCTATCTATCTATCTATCTATCTATCTATCTATCTATCTATCTATCTATCTATCTATCTATCTATCTATCTATCTATCTATCTATCTATCTATCTATCTATCTATCTATCTATCTATCTATCTATCTATCTATCTATCTATCTATCTATCTATCTATCTATCTATCTATCTATCTATCTATCTATCTATCTATCTATCTATCTATCTATCTATCTATCTATCTATCTATCTATCTATCTATCTATCTATCTATCTATCTATCTATCTATCTATCTATCTATCTATCTATCTATCTATCTATCTATCTATCTATCTATCTATCTATCTATCTATCTATCTATCTATCTATCTATCTATCTATCTATCTATCTATCTATCTATCTATCTATCTATCTATCTATCTATCTATCTATCTATCTATCTATCTATCTATCTATCTATCTATCTATCTATCTATCTATCTATCTATCTATCTATCTATCTATCTATCTATCTATCTATCTATCTATCTATCTATCTATCTATCTATCTATCTATCTATCTATCTATCTATCTATCTATCTATCTATCTATCTATCTATCTATCTATCTATCTATCTGTCTGTCTGTCTGTCTGTCTGTCTGTCTTTGTATCTATCTATCTATCTATCTTTTTATCTATCTATATTTCTTTCTTTCTTTGTCTCCTCAAACTGTCAAATATCTTAAATGTTCTTCGGTTTTCTTGGCTGCAACTTGCTCGCTTCCTCTTGGCATTGTGTTTTATGACGGGGCTACTTAACCTATATTTTTCTTCCGACTTCATTGAGTAATTCAGTGGGGATATATCCCGGCCCTTGTGTATAACGAATGAATTGCCTATTCTTTTCCCCCAAAAATTTTGCGAAGCTATATCCGAAATTCACATCAGTTTTGTTGAGGCAACCCCAAGTTTTGCATGGACCGACCCCAACTGTTTACCGATTTATTGTCGGATATCATGGTGTTTTTTCGTATCTTTTCACACTGAGCTCCACGGCGGCGGCTAGAGAACTTGGCGTCTGAAACTTGTTTTTCTCTAGTCCAACCACCGGCGGACCCCGGAAGATATTCATCTGACAGATATGTTCTGCCAGATTCACCAATCGTTTTACATGCTTTAAGTTGAAACAGCCATTTTGGCAACACGTAATATCCATCCTCGAATTTGGCTCACTCTTCCCTCGAACCTTCTGCAGAAGGACCGATTAAATTTGAAAGACATCCAGAGTGAATCCACCAAATACCCCTTCTTGCCTGAACATACTTATTTTTACAAGGTGTTAGATGATATTATGGGGCCTAAAGCTATTTTATCTCCGTCAGTTTAGGCCAAAAGCCGCTTGGCTCTAGGATATGATTTCTCTTCACCATGGAATCCATGCGCGTATTTTACTGATACCTTTCACAGTTGTGTGCCACCATGCCATAATAAGCCAGTTATTCACGCCGTTTCATCAGTACCTTATGCCAGAACCGACGCTAAGGCTCCATCCGCGGTGCAGACAGCTTCTTTCTAAAGCAAATAAAATCTCATCTATCTTTCGAAGATAATGACAGGCATTTATCCTCAAGGTGATATCTCGGTCTCTGATTAAGTTAGGGGCCTCAGAGCTCTTACACAAGACTCCGCTCTTCTTCTTGACCTCAATATTTGGTAATTTAGCACCCCGTTATTGAAATCCATGTGCTTTCTGATATACAAATCAGCTATGAAACACGTGCCGTGGATTCTGTCTCGAATAGTAGGGACTTTTATTAAAAAAATGCGGATAGTAACTTTTGACGAAACTTGTTCGAAAGTTTTTTCATGAGTGAAAGAGAACAAAGAGAACAAAAAGAGATAACATGAGATATGGGGTCACGTTAAATAGGGATACTAAGGAAGTAAGTAGCACCAACAATGTGGAAGAAAAGATAGGCGAATAAGAACAGTCCTCTTGAGGGCAGAAGATTGTGTATGAAAGCACACTCAACGACAAGGAGGAAAGGGAAACGGGTGACTAACCACACAGATAGTCGATCCATTGGGCAGTTGCTCACTGCTGTGTTAAAGAGAATAATGGCAGACTTGCACTACTGAATTTGGGGTAACAGAGCGATTTTTCGCACTGTTTTCTGATTACTTGTGAGTAGGCGTCAGGAAGCATTCAAATGCTTTTCTTATGTTTTGTTCAAATTACTGTCCAAGAGATTTTAGTAACGTAATGAGTAGTGTATCACGTCCGCACAGTGTATTAAGATATTCCGAATATCGTACCAACTGAAACATGAGACGGTCTTTGTGCAACACAATCAGCCGAAGCGCGCTATTGCAAACGTGAGACACAGCTGGATGGTCACCTGTCCAATGAGGATACTTGTCGGAATAATGTTCAAGTATTTTGCTGCCCAATGAAAATTCATTTCGAATGGACAGAATAAGTTAGATTTATCAAAGGCGTTCCAATACGTACCGTCTTTCTTTGGGCAGTGGAACAGGCAATCTTGACGTACATTGCGTAAAATTCTCCCGGAGATTTCAACTGAGATCAACTTGCCATCCGTGACTGAAAGCTAAGCGGCGCCACATCATGTCTAAATGAGAGCTAACCACACTGCTATTAAGGCACGCGTAGCCGAACGTCCAAGAGCCTAACCATTTGGCCAGATGGTCGCGGATTTCAAACTCTATGAGTTTTGTGAAATGCGCACTGCCGATGATTTCCATTAGGGATGAAACAGCTGTAAAGTGCTTCTCGGCTTTTCAGCATAGACAAGAAGTCCCAAATGATATCAAACTGCCGTAAAAATTTCATAGCCTTTTCATATAAATGAATTTTTTGTCGCGACCCGGTTAACGGCAGAACAAAAAATGTTGAGATATTACAAATCTTCATTGGAAAAGCTGGCTGGTAATAACTAATTTAATGTAGCTCAGTAACTATGGTGGCTCAAGCTGGCGTACCACAAATAAAAAACTTAAATCCCCGCGTATGCTTCGAATTTACCCAACTATTGTTACTCTGGCTACACTAAATGCTTTTGATTTATCCCGCTTATCTGGATTCTAGAAATGACGGAGGTCAATGGCATAAAAGTAACCAATCAACCAAACAAATAAGTAAATAAATAAAACAAGAAAAAGATGCGGCTAGTCTCAACTGGGAAACACTGAGTACGACTTTCATCTCCCTGACGATGGCTCCTTTTTCTCATAGAAATTTGTGTACCATATATCCTGAATAGCCTTATTCG
>SJOL01006421.1:151441-177110 GCA_004794785.1 Opisthorchis felineus | reverse complement strand
AAGCTATTTTATCTCCGTCAGTTTAGGCCAAAAGCCGCTTGGCTCTAGGATATGATTTCTCTTCACCATGGAATCCATGCGCGTATTTTACTGATACCTTTCACAGTTGTGTGCCACCATGCCATAATAAGCCAGTTATTCACGCCGTTTCATCAGTACCTTATGCCAGAACCGACGCTAAGGCTCCATCCGCGGTGCAGACAGCTTCTTTCTAAAGCAAATAAAATCTCATCTATCTTTAGAAAATAATGACATGCATTTATCCTCAAGGTGATATCTCGGTCTCTGATTAAGTAAGGGGCCTCAGCGCTCTTACACAAGACTCCGCTCTTCCTCTTGACCTCAATATTTGGTAATTTAGCACCCTGTTGTTGAAATCCATGTGTCTTTTAATATACAAATCAGCTCTGAAACACCTGCCGTGGATTCTGTCTCGAATAGTAGGGACTTTTATTGAAAAAATGCCGATAGTAACTTTTGACGGAACTTGTTCGAAAGTTTTTTCATGAGTGAAAGAGAACAAAGAGAACAAAAGAGATAACAAGAGATAGGGGGTCATGTTAAATAGGGATACTAAGGAAATAAGTAGCACCAACAATGTGGAAGAAAAGATAGGCGAATAAGAACAGTCCTCTTGTGGGCAGAAGATTGTGTTTGAAAGCACACTCAACGACAAGGAGGAAAGAGAAACGGGTGACTAGCCACAGAGATCGTTGATCCATTAGGCAGTTGCTCTCTGCTGTGTTAAAGAGGATAATGGCAGACTTGCACTACTGAATTTGGGGTAACCGAGTGGTTTTTCGCACTGTTTTCTGACTACTTGTGAGTAGGAGTCAGGAATCATTCAAATGCTTTCCTTATGTTTTGTTCAACTTACTGTCCAAGAGATTTTAGCAACATAATGAGTAGTGTATCACGTCCGCACAGTGTATTAAGATATTCCGAATATCGTACCAACTGAAACATGAGATGGCCTTTGTGCAACACAATCAGCCGAAGCGCGCTATTGCAAACGTGAGACATCTGGATGGTCATCTGTCAAATGAGGATACTTGTCGGAATAATGTTCAAGTATTTTGCTGCCCAATGAAAATTCATTTGAACTAGACAGAATAAGTTAGATTTATCAAAGGCGTTCCAATACGTACCGACTTTCTTTGGGCAGTGTAACAGGCAGTCTTGACGTACATTGCCTAAAATTCTCCCGGAGATTTCAACTGAGATCAACTTGCCATCAGTGACTGAAGGCTAGGCGGCGCCACATCATGTCCAAATGAGAGCTAACCACACTGCTATTAAGGCACGCGTGGCCGAACGTCCAAGAGCCTAACCATTTGGCCAGATGGTTGCGGATTTCAAACTCTATGAGTTTTGTGAAATGCGCACTGCCGATGATTTCTATTAGGGATGAAACAGCTGTAAAGAGCTTCTCGGCTTTTCAGCATAGACAAGAAGTCCCAAATGATATCAAACTGCCGCAAACTTTCATAGCCTTTTCACATTGATGAATTTTTTGTCGCGATCGGGTTAACGACAGAACAAAAAATGTTGAGATATTACAAATCTTCATTGGAAAAGCTGGCTGGTAATAACTAATTCAATGTAGCTCAGTAACTATGGTGGCTCAAGCTGGCGTACCACAAATAAAAAACTTAAATCCCGGCGTATGCTTCGAATTTACCCAACTATTGTTACTCTGGCTACACTAAATGCTTTTGATTTATCCCGCTTATCTGGATTCTAGAAATGACGGAGGTCAATGGCATAAAAGTAACCAATCAACCAAACAAATAAGTAAATAAATAAAACAAGAAAAAGATGCGGCTAGTCTCAACTGGGAAACACTGAGTACGACTTTCATCTCCCTGACGATGGCTCCTTTTTCTCATAGAAATTTGTGTACCATATATCCTGAATAGCCTTATTCGGACCGTCGAAAAGTTTCCGGCAACCACATGAGTAGCATGTTCCATCAAGAAAATATTACACCATATCTCGAATATTGTACCATTTGAAACGTGAAGTGGCCTTGTGCAACACATTCTGTTAAAGAACATAAATGGAACATTTTGCTGGATGTATTTGAGTTTCCAGTTAAAACAAAATTATTACCCAAGAAGTCGTTTTGGCAGAGTCCACGGCGAAATCACTTACTCCATGAAAATTCTACAGAATGATTGCACCAGATTATTACTTGAAAATAATACAGTTCTATGAATATCTAAGCCACATTGACGTGGAACATTCGGTCACATAATGATCCATGAATCACTTCGACTCGAATATCAAAATAATTGCACTGGACGTACAGAGTCTACACTCCTGAACAGATTCCAAAATGATTCACCAAGTATGATGAACTGCAATCTTTCAAAATTACAGCACAACCGACTAGCATGAAATGGGACCATTCCAACTAAAATCGTAGGTTCTGTATTGCTGTGTTATATCATCCAGCCCTGTTCACCTTAAAATTACTTTTGGTGATAAGTATCCTTGTTTCTCATAAAAGAGAGATATTTCCATTTCTCAGCACGTCCCTGTCCACGTTACTTCAAACATGATAAGCAACAATCTCTAGGTCACGCTGCTTTCTCATTCACCACAAGAGCAAAAGCATGCCTTCGTAGCATGGCTAAGGCGTCGTAATTCTGCCATTTTTCCACAGAGTTGCACGGAATATTGTCCCATTTCAAAACACCAACTGGCTCTGTGAAAGAAGCATAGGAGAAAAAGTCGTGATGGAATGGGTCAGTACCTCTATAAAGGACGTGACGTTAACATGGAAAGCTGAAAGTGACAATAAACTAAGCTGGGACCCTAGGGGCTAACCAAGAATGGTCTTGCTTAAATCTGGGACCAAACATTGTGAGGACAGTTATCTACCGGCTTCTGAAACCCTAAAGGAGATATTTCATGGTAATACACCCATTTCACTTGACAATGTACAAGAATCAACCGACCCAAAGAAGGGTAGCAGAAGTCCACTGGTCTAGGCATCGCTCTTGCGGTCGCTGGGCCGCCTGGGCCGTGAGTGTATCTTGTGCCTCCAAAATATCATAGTAACACGAATAAGTGACACCTGGTGGCCACTGTGGTGCCTACACTGCCATATTCGCTCCTCAGGATACGATTTGGCAAAAACGAAAACCGATCAACACCTTAGGCTTAAACAGTACAAAGATGCAGCATTCTGTTCAGTTAATCTCTTGCGAAATCAGCAGAACGCATTTTAGCATAAAACCCCGGCTCATTTTGCCACAAGCCGAACGGATAAATCCAACAAGAGTTGTGATACCCAAGATTTACCTCCTACCCCGTGTTAAACACGTAGGGTTACCAATAACAGGCTTACTACTGGGCCGGGGTTTATAAACAGAATTAAACAAATAACAATGTAAACAGTCTTGCGCGGTAACCAGTATATACTGGGGTGGTAGTAGAAATTCTGGAAAGACGAATACCGGTGACAGGTTATTAGCTAACAAAAGTTCAAAGCGGCCAAACTCAAACAATATGCCTCGTGAGAATTGGCTAACAGTATATTGTCTGTCCTGTGGCACTTCCAAGCCCCTAAAAATCTGATCGGATGTTGGTCGAAATTTAACTGTGCTCTAATTTGCTTAGCTCTATATTTGGCGAGTTACATGCAAGTCATGCAAGTCTCAAGAATCACTAAGTCTTACTCTCGCTGTCTTACTTTGTGCGACTACTGCCTTGAATTCTCTGCAAGATTGCACGCGAACGTATTTACCTACGGAGTAAACAACTAACAACTAGGTGGTCCACTATGACCATACATCCACCGGACTTGTTCAAAGGAAGGACCTAAGGCAATAGGTTAAGATGGGTTTCCATCAATTTGTAACTTCTGTCATACAAAATTCGCCCTCTAGATCCTCACGATCCTTGCAGCAAATTTTGACTGCTCGTGGCCGATTTGGGTTAAAAGGCGTTGCATAGCGAGACGTCATGTCAGGCTCGAAAACTGGAGATTAAACTGAATCAAAGCTAAGTCTCTGGATTGGGTTCGACTAGAACATAAATTTTACGGAAGTTCGGGTCCGTGCCTATTTGGCGAGCCGGAAGAAGGGCAAAACCATTCACGGCCTCCTGAAGGGTTTTCCGTAATCTTCTATCTAGACAAAAGAATTCTTGTTTAAAACACAGGAATCTCAAAAAATGTCGGCGTAATGTCTGGAAAATGTTTTTTGAGCGCGCATTTGGGAAGCGGTTCTGTTTTCATTGTACTTCATTTTTTATGAAGTGGAATTTTCATTCTTTGTCATCTTCCCCCTGGATTTTTCGTTTCACTGTTGAAAAGTTGTCGGTTTCCGACCTTGAATTTTTTTATTCATCGACAGCTATTTATTTTTTAACCGTCAAGTGTTTTAATTATTTTATTTTGCAGTTGAAGCTTCAACACAAACCTACACGTTCCTCAGTCAGAGAACTGCAAGCAACGTTTCTCCGGGATGGGAGGAAATTCAGGTCTTATTTGTGACAACTTCCTTCGAACGTATGTCACATTAGAGAATGCACCCAATCAGAACGAAAAACAACTGCCAGATTCCTCACGCACACAGATGCGCCCAAGTATTTTCCAGAAATGTGTATTGTGTGAGATTTTTGAAGCTTCTCTTGACGCGTCGTGGACTTTCTAAAATAGTCCGTGACGTGACTTCCGGAGCGCATCCACCATGAAAATCAGATGACTCAGATGGATGCACTTTGGAAAGTTGGTCTCGAGTCCGACGTTAAGATGAAGTCAGCCTTAACTTTTTTTCTTGTTTCGTGAGAGGTAGTCAGATTCTCGGTTCATCTGCAAAATATCCTTTGTGTCAACGACATCTGTGTTTGACTAACTTTTATCACGTGAAGCCTAACAAAATTGATTACCTCTCTGTGAAAATGCAAAGTCATGGCTTGTTTGAGCGCTGTGTGCTGAGAACCTTGGGTTTCTTCATGTAGACTGCCATCGGAATTATCCCGAAAGCCTCTCTTATTTTGGCACTGATGTGTGACGTCCGTGACAGACGTTGAGTTTATTCAAATGAAAAATCTCCTCGAATGTCTCCATTCTATGACGCTAAATAATCTTTAGGGGATAGTAGGCTTTTGGGAACTGAAAAAGCCAGAAAAGTTTTTATTTTACTATCCTGCTTTCTTCAATCTCTTTCTTGGGTCACTTTCTAAGGAGGTTGAAAGCGTGAACAAATGGACAGCACACAACACACACACATGCTGATCTACTTACGAGAAAATCGGCGATTTCAAATCCGTGACGGTTCAACACTTTTTACTTCCGCCTCAATAGGCCCACAAAAACTTTGAGTTTCTCGGGAGTGCACCTCAATCCGTAGTGGGACAGCATGACAACTGGAGGCGGTAAGCGGTGGATGGGGGTTTGCTTTTCTAGTGTGCCCAAAAACAATCTATCCAGGAGACACAAATTATAGTGAACAGTTACAGAAATGGACTTCCTGTGAGACCAAGTCAAAATGATCCTTTTTGGAAAATAGTTCTCCATTTTGAGAAGAAATAAACCTATCCACTAGTTTCATGAGAGGCCAAAATTTTCCAAAAATTAGTTATTTTATTTTTATAAAAAGGTCTGTCACATATGTTTCCGATTCAAATGATTTGGCCAGTTTTCGAGCTTGGTCGTAAGGATTTGTTCTGTGCCGTCGCAGAACCATTTTCATCACTAACTAATGGTACTAACTTCAACTGTGATTAAACATGAAACAAGAGAACGGTTTCAAGGACGACTGGGGAAAGGGAACAGCAATTCGTTATTGCAGTATAGTTGAACCTCAAAGCTTATCTTCAAGTCGTTGTTTTCTACGGAGGTGTGACCGTAACCAGCGTGCTCTTCTGCCTGCCATTTTCTGAATATGAGACAGAGAAGAAATGTTTTCCCTCCAGCTATCCCGGTGGAATGCGCCTTTGTCCCGTTGTTTTCTAAGGAAACTCCGACCCTGTTATTTAAAATATTTTTAAACTTAATACATTCTGGTTATCCAAATACTGTCCCAGTAAATCTTATTAAGTGAGTAACGTGTCGTAAAGACTTATGCCTATTTAACTGAACAAGCTTCATTCTAATGAGAAACTTGAACGTCTTTGTTATCATGAAACAGTAAGTCACTGGATGATTTTAATAAACATCGCGTTTATTTGGATGTTAAACTTTTGGGTTGTAGTTTATTCTTTTGACGACGGTAACCGGACTGACTACTTTTGAGCAAGACTGATTACCCAGTAGTATCTACCAGTGACGGATGAAACGGATAGGCTAGACAGGAAAGCCCGTCTGTCATTTTTGATTTGCACAGCAACCAGAGTTTCTGAGGACATGAGCAACTCGGCCTCTGTCTAAGTCAGTCATCTTTCAACCCTCTTCCTCTATTTGGCGTGGTCCTTAATCGGATTGTGGAGTTGGTTAAAATAGATTTTGTTGAATACCAGCTTATCTGGTCATGTGAAATGTGGTAAGGTAAATCATCGGCTGGAGAGCAAACGAATTTATTAGTCCCAGTATAGAGCGTTTACCCAGAAGTAGGCCGCAGTAGTCTCTACGAATGCACTACCATCGGTAGCTGATCAGTTGGTTGTTAATATATTCGCCAAGCTTGGCAGTTGAGTTGCATCAGCAAACGGTCGAGTGGGCGTACCGCCCTACTTCGTGGAATTGCGAACCATGATTAAAACTTTCTGAGGTCTAACCACATGCCAAAGAATTTGTATTCCTAAAAGTTCATGCGCTCTATCATCCGAAAAAAGTGGGTCTTTTGTATAGATTGGGATGTACCAAGGGTCCTTCGAGAGCCGACGTAAGGTAGCTTACATTTAGCTTTTCCAGATATTTTAATTATATTTCGTACGTGGCGCGGATGCTATTTAAATGAGTGGTGCAATGGTGCCCCAGCTCACTTCAGACGCTCTTGGAGACTTTGTGGACGAGGACGCTCATAGACGTCAAGAAGAGATCACATTCATCGAGTGTTTTTGCCTACTCTTGTTAAATCGATATTACTCTTGAGTCCCCAATACGGAACTTTGAGTCACGCATGCGTTTGACGATCCCGGGTATCAAAAGGGAGAATTGGGTTCAGAAGTTCACAGTAATATTTACACATAAGTGTGCCAAAGTACGCAACAAGCCCCACTTTCATAATGTCTGCAAGTGCGTAAGCTTGTCACATACTACAGCATAACGTCAAAGTCCGCACACCAGATAACAGCGTGCATAATGGTGGCTCGGTGGTGAATGTTGTTGGCGATTATGGATAATACGACCACACAGACGTCAAGAGAGGACAAATCGGAGTATCCCCAGCAGAAGGCGTACAAACGCGGATGGGTAAGTAACGGCAGTGACACACACACAAACACGTGCTAGCCTACCATTTTGGGGTAATGCGAATGCCGGGTATGGAGGCCGCGACGGATCAAAACAGTTGGAGGTCATGCGGATTAGGTAGCTGAATAGGTGAGTTTCATGCTATCAAGTCTTAAATTCATGAGGATAAGAGGCAACTGCGTTTTCGAGGATAAAAGGGGCGGATCACCTTGCTGTAACAGTGACGAATAATTTGAATAGTCACTCTCTGGGGAAAGCCCACTTACCTTGACACGCCCTCATGAGTTTGCTTCAAACAACATCGTGATCTTCTCATTTTCTTAAGCCGTATCTTTTGAGTATGTCTGAGTAACTGTCACTGATGAATGGACTGCAGCCCATTCGGTTCACAAAATACTCTGAATGCCAGGAGACTAACTTAAACAAAGATGGAACAAGGCATCTTAGCTGGGAACCTGCTACCTATTTCGCTTCTAGTAGACGCGAGCATAGGTAGATAAAATACCCCGATCGTAAGCACACGATATCTTGAGGAAGTTAAGCTCTAAGCTCCAGTAGTCAAGGCAACAAAAACGATAAAATGCAAAAAGCACAAAGGTTTGCTAGCTACAACACTATCATGATATTATTTTCCGCAAAAGCTGTATATACTGGCCCCAGGAAAGCTGATCAAGTTGACCAATACGTGGTTTCGCTTTTGGATAGTCACTGAGGTGCACAGAAACTGACTGATTTTATCTGGACGCCGAGTATACAGGTTTGATTGCTGCGAAAACGCTTTAGTATAGCACACCCCAATACTTTTGGTTGTACGACAGTTATGCATATTGCAACCAACCTTCATGAAATCATCCCATCCCGAGAATAAATTGGCGGACGGAGTTAGTCGCCATATCTTGGAATCCTTATGACGAACTTAGCCAGTAGCAACTCTGAAACGATGGTTGGCCACAAAACAACTTCTTCGCTTCAACCTCCAAGATACCCAGGTATGATGGTGTACACGACCTCTTGCTCTTGCAAAGTAGAATAGGTTGCTGAGACTTGGAAAGACGATAGACGAGTCTTTCTCTTACCTGAATAACCTAGTAGCACTGTCAAAGATTCACACATCATTTGGACTGGTCACATGATCTACACACCCGAGTTATTTCAAGTCATCTTTAGTGTCTCGTAGATTGCTGATATCGACCCAAGGCCGTGGCTTGACAACAGCCGAAGCAGTCGGATGACAGCTAGGCAACCCTTCACTAAGCTGTCAAAAGAGATTCATACGCAATATACACTTGCTCTGGTAATGTGGAACTTGACCACTCAACCAATGAAATGCGACTTCATTCATTTGCCGAATCTATATATCAACCATTCATTTTGACCATTATTTTAACCCCTAGATATTCGAACCTAGCGTTGAGCCCTGGACGACCTAGTGTTCGTAATTTTGTGTCCTTGATAACACTTTTAGAGTATTCATCTAATTTGAAGAATAATTTGTTGAAAAATCATGCTAGTCATTTTAAAAGCAGACTGCGACACAGAACATACTGAAAGTTCTGGATCAACCATGATCCTGTTAGTGCCACTTGGGATTCTTATTGTTTGTGTGTAAAAGTTAAAGCAAAATGGTCAGTTAAAACTGTTGACCCTTCTTCGAATGCATCCATTTCAACTTACGAATGGAATTCTCGGGACCCTAGGATTTGTAATACTCCATCAAAACTTAGCAAAAATGGGACAGTTGCACCTGCTGATACATGAAAATGGTCAAGCTAGGTTTCATAACGCTGATTAGAAAACCAATCAGTGCAAATTTCTTCTCCTAATTACCAAGCTTTTTTGTGGCCTTGTCTTGCAAAGTCTAGGTGGATTGAATAGATAAGAATATTTCAAACAAAACAACTTTTTTTGTAACGAATTATACAACAACCTGAAAAAAGTATCGAGTATGATGGTGGATCAGTTGCTATTTTTTATTGTTCACAGAAGAACAGTGTATTCATCGTCAGCGACTGAATGATCCACAAAATTATCACACCCTTAACCAACTGCAGCGAAGTATCAAAGGAACAAACCTTCCATATCCATCCCGTTAAAAAATGCCGGATACCGTTTTTTGTTGTTCGTTCTTTTTTTCTTTATCGGCAAAAAACGTAGCAAATCCAGTGAAATTTAGAAGCATTCAGCCCTGGTGGGCTGATGGCTCCAGCAATAGCTTCTAAACTGAGAAGTTAAATAGATCGCATCAGGTAAGTTTTCGAGCGCAAACTTCCAAAAATAAATATCCAGCTTGTACGTTTGTGGAAAAATGGTTCATGCTGCATACACTTCCTTTGAGTGCGGAGTGAGTGCAATGAGGTGTAACTTGAGACTGTGGGAGCTTTTCAATCGAGTTTTTCCCAATCTATGCCCAGAAGCTAAGAGCCACTGTACAACTGTATTATCCCTAATGGAAATAATAAGCAGTGTGTATCTCACGAACATCCAGGAAGATTCAAACTGACCGATGACTAAACTGTTCGACCACGAGCGGCTGATTAACTCACTTTCAGACAGGGTATAGCGCCACTCATCCTTCAGTCAAGAAATCCAAATAATTTGATCACCTTTTGAAAGAGAGGATCCATCATTTGAGAAGTCAGTCAACAGGTGGCTGCGTTATTTGAATTTTGTGATTAAAGGATGAGTGACGCTATACCGTGTCTAATTGTGAGTTAATCACACTCCTGATCAGTCGCCCCCGACCGAACGATTTAGCCATCAACTACTAGCAGGGAGTCCACGTGAGATGGGTGCTGCTGATTAATCCCACCAGTAGTAACAAGGTTATTGATTTCTTGAGCTAACCCGTAAATGCTGACATGGGATGCACAATTGTTGATTGAAGACTTAAAAATGTGTCAAAAATTATTAAAAACACCCTACTTATTGTTAGGCAAAAAGGTTGCAGAGTACTCTTTCCTTCAGCCAACTGGCTGTCTAAAGCGGCGGAAATGAATGTTATTACTTTCGCCATAACATTTCCCAAGTAAAGGCCATTTTTCAAAATTTTTTCAAAGGATAAGTTAAAACAAATGAATAAACAAGAAAATAAATAAATGAAGGAGTCGGTGAAGGGACCAGCCCAACTACTGTGTGTAAGTGAATATTGGGAACTTCGTCGATTGTTTTCATTCGAACAATTAGTTGATGTGTTATTCGGTATTAGTATTACAGTCAGGTTATGAGATTTTGTAGTTAAAATGTTTAGTAATATGACGCATCACTATGCACTTGGCTGAACTGGGTTAATACCCGTACCAAATATTATGCTTTGATTTATTGTACAGTGTCACTGTATTTATTGACGTCATTTTGCATCTGTGCAGATCTAATTTGTCGTCAGTGCACCAAAAGTTATACCGTCCTTCGCACAAACAAATTTTCTGTCCAACCGTAAGTTCTAGAAGATCAGCTTCGTTACCTTACCAAGGTAATGGCCGAGTTTATTTCACAAGATAGTCGGAACATAAGGGTAAACTACATAAAAATAAAGCGTCTGACATATTTCTCCTGAATGAAATGAAAAATTTGGATCTTTCGGTACTCTGCCGGGTATCAGAGCAGGTGCACATGTTACACAGGTGGACAGCGAAGATATTGCACATGTGCAGTGTCAGCGGGCGCCCAGTGCCGACAATAAACCGCACGTGGACATTCTCAGACGACTGTCACTGATTAACCCCTATCGTGCAAGCGACGCGTACAATCTAATTGGAGAAACAGTAGAAAACAAACCGTCTTCGGCAGCACCATATGTTTGCCCCGGTTTTCGTACTCTGTTCCAATTTGACAAGTCATGTAATTTATGTCGGACAAGCTGACTGATTTACTAAAAATAAGTCGAATTTGAATTTTTCGGATTGAACTTTCGCTCCATATTACTTGTGCTTACAAGAAGAACCGGACTTAACGTGGGTGGAAAATAATGGTATTATTAAACCTTCAAAAGGACATTTGGCAAGGTAACACAAGTTTCTGAGAGAAAATCTTGTTTGCCACCATAAAGTAGTACAATACAACGGATCACAGACCGTATGATCAGCCCTTAAAATTTGGCCTGCCACTCACAGTTGGTACACTAAGTAAACTTTCTGTTTGTAGCAAACAAATATTCCTTGTTAGCGTAGCAAAAGAAAGCTTCTTCAAATGCCCAAATTTCTGCCAGGTCTGTGTTTTTAATAGTCGAGAGGAAAATGCAGTTTGGTCGGTCTTTCCTCTGTTTGTGTTCATTTAAGTGCAAATCGGAAATAAGAATTTACCAATAACTTCTAAATGGTATGTAAGTCAGCGGTCCTATTGGCTTTTAAATTCATGTTCACTTATTTCCCTTTTTCCAAGCAGTTTTTCCGTACCATAGGACTCAGCGAATATTTGATGAGCCCTAAACAGTAACAGAGACTTTGTCAAACTTCAGTCGCCAACAGATACTTATCAACTGAAGCGAAAAAGATCCCATCTATACTTTCAAAAACCTTCCGACGGCTCTTTAATCTACACGACTGTGGTTTGAGCTAATATAAGGGAGTAACAAAAAAGCTGAGCGTCATCTCGTACTTAAATACCATCAAGAGATGGGTTTGATTCCCTGAAACAAATTTTTGAATTGCTTTGCTTGTAACGTTCAGCTTATCCAAACTGGGCGTCTGTGGGACATTCTGGCGCACCGAGTGCTCCGAGTGCACAGAAGCGCATGCATCTAGGACTCCAACAGCGGGTGGGTCAGTGATGTGCTATAATCGGTCAAAATGTCACTCATTCATTCGCCAAAACGTAAAAAATCATTTTGTAGTGCCTTTGGCCAGAGACACATAAAGGCCTCCGACGGGACATCAACCTGTGCTGATTCCGAACGCGTTCGTCATCTACATATTGTTGACTGTCACTTCCTTTGAAAGGTGTTACTGTAAATTGTGTTCCATTTTTAACGAAACTCTCACCTTCTGATCAAGTTACGTTTTATTCAGTAGAGGTATAGTGTAGAACGCCATAACTGTATGCATAGCAATGAATTAGAAGAGTCTGTTTCGACAGAATGAGTCGTCAGTACGTCCTTAGTCTTGAACAAAAATGGAACAGTTAGCAACAAATGTCCCAGTTGAAGTAGCAATGAATACAACAACCTGGGGAGGAGTTGCACAGATCGTGAGAAGGCCCTTTTGCACACGACGCGAAAAACCTTGCACAATGTAAAAGAATGAAGGGTACACTGAGTTGTATCCGAGTCACTGGCCGCCCACCATGCTTGCTAAATGATGTTTGGTTTACACAGAAAAGAATAGGTTGCCGCATTCAAGCTTTTGATGCTGGCCTATGCCGACAGGATTCAGATGGTGGGCAAACTGACTGTGGCTTGCTGATAGCCATAAGTTCGTCTGAATTTTGTCACACCGATGAGCACCGTCGCCGAAGTTGGGTGACTCTGAAATGCAGGCATCATCCACTCAAGTTTTTACACATTGTATGACATACTGTCTCAATGAGGCCACTAGTTATTCTCCTCATAGTTCTGCTCTCTGTCCCTCTCTCACTTACGTACTTTATGTTCAGAATGAGTTTATCCGAACCCAGGAGGTTACTGAATTTACTTTGATCTTTCAGATTGTGTACCAATATTCAGGTACATTTCTATAGAGTTCTCATTGAAGATTACTTCTGAAGCACGAGCCAGTCCATCCAACCTAGCTAGTGATGTGTCTCTCTATATTATAATGTTGTAAATTCCTAAATGGCCAAAAGAATTTGGAATCAGGCAATGGCTTAGAGTCGAAACATGAAAGCGGTTGTCCATTTCGCATTATGTGCCAGCACAAGACTTTCTGCTGATTTACCTGTTGAATTCTTCTAGTATAAGCTCTCCCTATTCAAGATATTCGTAATAACACAATAAGACATCTTGGCGATCGGGCTACGATTCACTGATCAGTGCAGTATCTACCCGCTCACACTTCAAAGAGATGTAAGCCTACATCCATTCCAGTATATTTGTTGAACTCAACTAAAACACCTTCATGTGAACTCCTTGACAGACTAAAATAGTTGTATTCACCCGACATTTATTTTGACAGGAAGAAGGTATCTACTTCAGAACACTTTAATAACCCAATCGGATGATTAGACTTTAAAATATTCCTTTGGGATATTCCTGAATTAAATAAATCTGATCGAAGTTCGATCATGCAATTATCACTGCCTAGTTCTTTAGTTGTTCGCTCGATTCGCGTATTTAGTAATTTGGTTATTTAACTAAGTGTTCTCTTGTTCAAGATTGAACAATTGTAAACAAGTTGCTATCACTAACCCAACACCAGTGGGCAATCAGTCTGCCCCTCCTTCAGGTGAACATCTCTCATGACTGGCACAAATGATTCGACTTTGAAATTCACTATTTATAAACACTTTTGTCCATCAAACGACCTTGAATTGTTTTAGCCTAAGCATAACATCTTACTCCCTGGGCATATTGATTAGCATTCCTACAAGTTTGTTAACCCAATCTGCAGCATTATTATGTGTATGAGCTTGGGTAGGCTTATTTTATATTCCAAAAGTGGTGAAAAAGGGGGTTGCGGGTATGTGCAGTCAGTGATTTTCAAAGCATGATACACAATGTACTCCTTCTGGTAGAACACTGTCTCGAGTCATTCATCATTGCGATGTTTGGAATAATGCCCCTCAACGAGACGATGGAAGGCTGTAAAGGGAACGATACATTAAAGTTCGTCGGGGAGGGGGTGTGGGGCAGCCACGAGTTTTCCATGTCCAATAAAATTGTGAACAGTTTGTGCTGTTTCGATTAGCGAAATGTCAACTTGACCCGCATTGAGGTGATGTCCTGGGTGGCCTTTATTGCATTGGGCACTGAAATGGACACATAAATGTTAGCTTTTGAATATGTGTAAGCGAATTAGGATAGTCTGAATCCGTTTATTGTCAACAGGTATGTGCTATGGCAAAGTACACTCACATCAAGGTAGACGCTTTAGTGTGTGCAGCCAATATTCGTCTTCGTAGTCAGTAATAGTTTACTGGTTCGCCTTGGCCAAGGAGCTTGCTATCCACAAAGCGTCTTAACAAGCCCCATAAGATCGCAGTGGGTTACGAAGGTCAAATAAGCGGACTTTTGTTTGACGCCTTTGAGCTAAGACTTGTGTCCCATTTGTTTTTACCAGGGTTTCTAGTTCTCGGGAAACCATGAAAACGTCATCCCGAAGTATGTCGAAAATATAGGTCTATTTTTATAGCATTTTTCAACCAGTTACCTGGTGAAGTATACTTTTGATACTCTACCTAGGGCTCTTTTTAATTTCCGGAAATCTGCAACACCTCACCATTGTCAAGTAACAAACATTTGATTGACAGTCATCATTCTGTTAGCCACCTTCAATCAATTTTTCACACCTGCCCATCACACAGGCTTCATTTTATGAAGCAAGCAGTAGAAGAGGGAAAGAGATATGGGGAAAAGAAATATTCGACATCCACGGTAGACGGTCGCCATTCTGATGTCTGCACTTCCAATTCATGCCCAGTGTGGAGATTGGTTCTGTACTCTCCAGGACAGCAGACATCTGCTCTGTGGGTATGGCCTATAATATTTCACACTATGACCTGAGTTGGTTTGCATATAAAATGGGACGATTGCATCCGGCATTAAATGTGGGACTGTTCAACAGCCATTGGCTCTCCAATGGACTATAATGCTTGATGCCCACACAAGGGGCACACCTGTTTGCGAGCTTTAGGGGTCCTCGCGTGGCTTGTTATTATCCGAGAACACAATAACTCATCGCATTTCCCCTGGGAATCGTATCAAAGTATAGTTCTAAAAGAAGGATTAACTGCGTTCTTCATATGGACTTTATTGCTTGCCCTGGGCATTATCCTTCAGCCATGCGGAATAAAGCTGTCTGATTTTTATCAGCGTGTCAAGTAAGCTATTTGCACGCGGAAATAAACTGTAAAAACGAGTTATTGTGTGTCTGTCTTTTTCAATTAGATATTAGGCCAACTTCTTTCGGCCAGACAAAAGGATCCAGGTTCATGCCGTTTTTATTTCTGCATAGAGATGTGTCCTCAAAATGCCCAGCATTTGCTTCCGTTTCGACTGAAAATGACAGGCGCAACGGAATACCTTTTATTAAACGGGGCCTTGTGAGTTTGTGTCATTCATTCCTGGCGTAAAACGTGCCAGATAAATTCAGATGAGACGACTGTAAAATGCTGTTTCGTACTATTTGTATCATTGGCCAGATGCCAAATTATAGACAAGTGAGGCATACGTATACGTAGTCGGAATATCGTGTGCAAAATCTAGCACTTTTTCCTTTTGAAGGGGCCGGGAAAAACCGATCTACTCAGGAAGTAAGCTTACTGTTAAACAGTTTTTCAAGATACCAGAAATTTGTCTTCTTCAGATGGGAAACAATCCATACAGAAAGGTTTTCATGTTTATTTTCACAGTGATTTTGATATCGGCCTTGTCTGATGCGTATTAACAGAGCTATAGGTATCAGCATGCTGGTATGTGTAGACAATGAGATTTTCAAAGGAGCACAGTAGCAAGACATCAAATATTTACTCTCATCAATCAGCACACCGACCACACTTGAATTTATGGTTACCTACTTTTTTAAAGGTAAGTAGAAAGCTCCACACAGAGGTTGTGAAAGCATGCACTTCATGAAGGCACCTTGTTAAACGAAAGTTTCCGCACAATTATTGTCGGTCGCCTGTAAAAATGCCGTAAATGTGGCAAAATGTGGAGGATACCGGTTGCAAAAGCAATCTTGAACGATTAGCTGATTACCAGCCGCTTGAATGTCGATCTTGGCGGTTCGCGGTCTGTTCGTTGTGACACCGGTTAGCTGGGTTTCACGATGGCATCCACACATTTAGGCGAATCGAACTTATTTCGGGGCAACTAGGGAGTGACTTCACTCTGAGTGATTTTTGGGAATTTCAATGATAACCTAGCCGCGCACATTGTTCTACCTAAAGTGTGTGTGTGTGCTATGACCTTTTAGTGCCAAGCGGTGTTTTTTCAAATGAAGACTCCTGGCTAATGACAAAGCCAGCCTCATCGATTGCTATGTGCTCTTATGTCAGCCCACCTGTTAGGAGAACCAGCTCCAAACGTAACTGGACCGCACAACTGCCAATGGAATGACCGTTTTCGTTGGGACACATTTAATTGGTTGTTCTTCACTGGCCCTTGACAGATGAGTTCTATTTTTAGTATCACTTTTTGGCCCGCCTAGAACTTTCCACGTGAGCTTTATAAACAGCCCGTTTTCGGCTGCACATGACACGTTTGTACGCGTCAGTGATCAATAGATCAGCTTATTCGCACGTTCATTGACTTTTCTGGTTTGGCTAAGCGCATCAGGCTATCAAGCGGCTATCCAGACTCGGGTTCACGGTATTAAGAAGGCATTAAGAAGACGGTGATCCACAACACCACCTAACCCCACATCTCCGAACACTAAATTGATATGAGTTACAACACACTATATCCATTATTAGTAACTAAGTTGAAGGCGGCATCCTCTGTACGCCGCGCAATAGTCCAATTTGAGTTTGATTTTCTTGAAACCCTGTCTGGTTTAACTAGCCGTCGGTGCAGTAATCTAATATGTAGTTGAAGTGCCGTCTTTCAAAACCTTGGGATTCGATGTTGCATTTGTTGATCAGTCTTGTATGAAACCGGCCCACAGGTCGTTGCATTATGCTTTGAATCTACAAACACATTTCAGATACCGACTAAATTTATTCCTATAGCACGCCTGGTAATACCATGGTCTGATCGTAAGTCCGATGAGACAAATGATTTACCGGCGTGTAAGTGAACGGCGACATAACAGGTATAACTGAGCCAATACTGAATGAATGCTGCACTTGGCTCGACAGGTGATCCAGACTATTCCCAAAAGTTTACAGAGGTGTATAGAAGTAGGTGCTTCCATGAGGCTCTTCAGACACTTCTTCCTCTCAAGTTACCAACTCTGACGTCTCAGTCGATCGTCTCAATATTAAAGGTAGATGTCAAAACGATATATTGTAAGGTAAAATGTGGTCCGCTGCGCTACTGAACCTCAGATCCCTACTATTCTAGTTGGTCGACAATCGAATAAAGATAACAAATACATACACTGGAATTCTCCTGCACGGCGACAACTTACGACTGACTACAACAAAGACTGACATAACCCTTAGCACTGTTAAGGAAACTGACCGCCATCAAAACCCACTGGAATAGGTATATCGACTTTATGGTCTACTGAGCAATGTGGTGTGGGCTAAATGGGTCAATGACTACAAGTCTTCCAGTAATTCGAGCTTACTCGAATACCGGTGAATTTTTTATGGTCCATATATTCTCATCTAATGTTAACGATAATATTCACTTCTTCAGTTTATGGGTAAATAAGTACGCCTCTGGGCCAACAAATCTACATTTACTCAGTGGGTCAACCAACTTCTCGTTTTCGTTCGACCAGAGTTGGCTAGACAGTGCAAAGCGCTGTATGACTTGAACACAACAATAAACCTAGTTCTGTTACAACACACATTACGCCTCTTCAGGAGCCGAAGTGGTAATCACTGTTAGCGGCTCTCTCTGATCTTTGCGACAGCCGTAGGATGAGCGGGACTCACACATACGTACAAGCGTCCCTAACCGACCAGCTCTGAACGGAAGAACGTTGACAGTTGTTCATCCACCGACGGATTTTTTCACGATAGTCTCACAACGGTCATAAATATGCATCCGCAAGCCAAAGTACAAACAGCACAGTCATGTATGCGCGCACAATGTCAGTCACGCATAGCACGCACACACATGCACACTCACTGGATGTCCGATAGGCACGCTCCGATCATAAAAATCCGTACAAGTACTCCTCTGAATCGCGTTGGTTAACACAGACAAACAGAGAGGGAACGAAATCTACAAAAAGCCCTATGGCTACTCAAAACGCAGTCGAACACGTACAAGAAGTGCGCCGCAGTAGCTATTCAAAATCGCACACCTTTTTCCAAACACACACACAAATCAGCCGATGGCTAGATGGACGAAGACAATCAACCGGCGGAAAACGGATGCTTTGATGTCCCTCAGTCTGGAATCGTCTTAGAGGTTATTTAGGTGATGTGCGTGAAGGAAGCAAGGGAAGAACACGTGTTTGATTGAGTCAGCCACTTTCTCTGTAATAAGGAATTTGCGACCGCTTGATTTTCCAGGAGCGCCAGCAAACGCAAAGATAAGCTTCAGGCAAACAGTGCTAAGCGAAAAGTAAATGTGGTTGATTTATTGACGATACAAGCTACATGAAGACCTACTGCGCATACACTGGTGCAGTGGTGCATACTTTATTAGAAAATCTGGATTAGAATGTAGTTAGTCGCTTGGTTTTCTCAAGAACAGCTTGAAAAGAAGTAGAGAAAAACATTCAGAAATTCTAATCCTTCCAAGAGGAAATCCGTTAACTGGTTCCAAGTAGAGCAGATTATTTCCGTCTGCAACATAATTACGTGGATACCAGTGCACCTCCAACACTAGGCTCTCTTGCTTGTCTGATATCATTGTTCCTGCACTCGCCACAAGGAAGCACAAAACTCCAAAAGATAACTTCAGAAGCGCTGAAGCTGCTGAAATGATAAACCACCCAGACAAACGAAAGGCAAATTTGTGGTGGTTCGAATCAGGCAGCTCTTGTCAGTGCAGCCCCTGCGGTATTTCTTGGTCAGACTGTCCGCCAAAGTGGCATTACGCTGCGCGGTCAAAGTGAGATCACCCTCGTTCCAACTCTTTCTCGTTACCACATTGTTGTCGTCGTCATCGCATACGTTATTGAACTGCTCCTGAGAGTACTTTATTTTCGATGTCATTGGCTTGGATAACCGCAATTGTAAACGCAGATGGTAAAAACTTTACCTGTAGTCTTGGTCAGGGAGCCATTGACTGGGGTTGTAGGGACTGAAACCGGAAGACAGAACTTCCTATGGTGAACCAAACAGCTTATGGCCTTGGATTAGAAGGGCACCAGCGAGACGTGCACATTCTGAATATGTGATCCGGTAGGTATCTGCCACTCTTGTTGAGTAAAAATCATTCACGACCCGTAAGCGGCTGAGCATCACTCAGTCGCTTTCGGTCTAATTGGAGCTTAACCAAAGTCACTTGGTACAGTGTTGGTCCTACCAACCCTCACAGAATACGACTTAGTCAGCAAAGACCATATTTATCACAAATCAGTTGTTGAGTGTGCATTATCTAAGCACACGCCTGCACATGACGGGTTTCTGTATCACCGCACTGCTCATCCCATTTGTTAGCCTGATGAAAGCAAATGGTGGAGGCATTCGTTCTTAGTTCACATTCTCAAAAAGTTCAAATTCGCCTATATTTTGAAAGACCACAGAACTGCGACACTATCGTCTGAATCGAGAACGCCTTGGCAATTTGTCGCAGGCTTGAACGGTATATTTTAATGAACTTGCATGGCTCGCAAATACTGAATTACTTCTCTGTCACTACTCACTAAAACAACCATTTCCACAGGACATCCTGAAAATCCCTGTGCCCTCATTGTTTTAGGTCAAAGAACACCTAAAATAGTCGTTTACCTGGATTCTTCAGCTACGTGATTAGTCGGGTGCGGGTTAACCACTTTAACTCGAGACCGTTCAAAGCCTTGGCCGCGAATCTATCTTGGTTACTCTCGTGCGAAATGGGTTCAAGATTGGAAAATTATGTTCTGGTCAGGCAGGCACGCATCAAAGGTTGGTTCATAATCAACTGCTTTCTTAACTCTCGCGTTGTGCTACGAGATAATTTTGGGTCGGGTAACACCCATCCGCCTTTTGTGGCACTGAGTCAAAGAGTGACAACAATGGACGTTGGGATTATGTTCAGTCCCGGGCGTGCATGGTTAGCACAGATAATTTCAGAATCACATCCCGGTGACAAATCCCTCTGTTGAGTTTGTGTGGCAAGTCACTCGGTAGTGTGAAGGTGACAAAGTAACCAAAGTTAGGAGGCATAATAGCTTCACTGCCGGACTGTGAAGAAGTGACTGAACCAAATTCGGCAACTGATATCCTGAAGCAAATAGATTCATTGCGTGTTGCCATGTGGGGCTAAAGAATAGGTTGGGGAAAAGGTGGCTGATGCTGTACACTGAAAGTGTTGTTATCCTTGAAGTCACGATGTCAGACTTGGTCGCAGATGTATGTGACAGCAACCGACGAGAACAAGTTCCTTCGTAAACTCTCGAAAGCAAAATTTCTTGGACAAACCGGACATCGCCCCAGGGGTGTTTGAGATTATGTAACTAAGAATGGACTAAGTTAGACTTGAAACTCTGACGGAAGAAACTATTTTTGAGCATACTCGTGACCCTTACCGATTGAGGAATAGCTACAAAATCTCCGAGACTCTCATCATCATCATCGTTGACAGCAACACCAGAGGAGAGCAATAGTAGCAATCTCAAATCATTTGAGTGAATTCTTATTGAGAAACAAAGGAAAAACGACAGGGCAGTAGACCCAGAGCTAACCTACGACAAAAATTCTAGTTGCGTACACCTCCAGCACTTAATCAGACATTCAGCATAGATGCTGACATCTCGAACGTCATTGACACCGGTTTGCCTCCATATGGTCCGGCGTCACCACCCACACTCAGGGAGGGTAGCATGGACTTCATCCTGAAGGGTTAAGAACACTAACAGTGCTTGGTCTCATCTTGACAACCTTCATTCCCTTCTGCCATTTCATATTCTGTCTACATCTGGGTTTCCTCTCTCCGAAATGGACACAGAAAAAAAGGTACATGGTAACCTGGCACACGTAACACATGGCCAGCCAACTTAGCTTGGAGTGGTGGATGCATTGCTTCTGTTTCAACAAAGATGCGCTTCATGTTAAGCTCATTCCGAATTCGTTGGGTCCAGCTTATTCTACTTTAGTTCTGAGACGTCAAGGGACGGAATTTTTCCCATACCCTTCACTCGAAGTGGCCAGGCCTAGCAGGCGAACAACAACACTGCCTGCACTATAGTCTGATCAGTCTTATGTTGAGACTCTGATGTGCCGTCACTAATGGCTCCAGCTGGCAAACGTATTTCCGACCTTTGAAATTCGCGCGTTGTCTTCATCTGCCATACTAACGGCAAAGCTAATGCAATTCCTGTGGTAAGTGTAGTGTCCTCCGACTTCCAGTGTCACTCCTTAATTTTCAAGAGGCCCGTTCAAAGACTGTGTGTTCCGCACCTTGACTATGAGCTTTGTGTGCTTGAAGTACATGCTGAAGGACTGGATGTCATTGATCAGTTTTTCTAGTGCTAGTTGCGCTTTCCGCTCCCTTTGAACAATGCTAACGACGTCATTTGCAAATCCCAGGTAGATGAATTTCTCGCTAGCAGCAATATGACCGTCAGAGTTATGGAGACCTTTCAAAGTTCACCCCTTTCCTCATCAATGATAGAAACCAAACAAAATTGGAGAGACTAGATATTTTTGTCGAACAGCACTGCTAGTAGGAAAAGCTTTTGGAGAGCTCTTCATAGAGTCTCACGCGCCCATAAATATGTGACTACAAATGTCCGATGTACACAGTCTTCTGCGTAATACCTTGTTGTATGAATGTGTTGAAATGAAGGGCCAACACAATCTAACGCACTCTTGAATTCAAGGGTATGCATTTGTTATTAAGGTTGTTTATTGGCGATTCTTATTCGGCAATGTACAAGTTTCATAATGCAGTTTATAAAACCGAAACGTCTTTGTGACAAAGTAAGCCGCATGCAAGACAACATATCGGCCAAAATGTGCTCTACTGCCGCTGAATTGCGTATTAGAAGTGTTAAAAGTGAAATGAAATGGTTTTATTGCCTCCTATTTGTTTGGTGGACTCTGACAAAGCGGAAACGGTATTAACTTCATAAAAATGATTACCACGACAACTACGACGAAGCGATTTGTGCATTGATGCAGCAAGTTCTAGAACAGACGTTGGGTAGTGTCTATAAGCGACATCTCTCAGAAGCTCATTGTTGAAACGGACATTTCAAAAATGTTTCTCGTTCGGTTGTACTCAATAAAGGAAATAATGCAAGGTCTTCCAAACTTTTCCTACTCGCTTTTGATGAGGTTCTACGACCGTACAGGAAATATAAATTCCAGCTTATTTGCGTTCAAACGATAATGGTAACAGTGAGTTTTCTACAAATGTGACGTCTAAGGAATTTTCAGAAAAGTTGGACGATAGTCGGTAGGCAAAATAATAACTCCGGTCAAGCCAAAGTTACTCATCAGGTGCATTTCAGCCGTCTCACCAGAAGCAGATTTATTCGCAAATGATTGTTTGACGCAAATTACATACAATCTGGCGTTTAAGTACAAAATAAGCTTGATGGAAATTCGGTAACCAGACCCGTCTGATGAGCCTTAAGAAGGGAGAAATCGCTAGTTAGCTCTCCTGAGTTTTCTTCAACATTACGAGTGGTGCTAGAAGCGGTTCATCAAAGCCTTCCCCGATAAAGATAACTTATTCCAGCATAACATTCCCAAGAATGCATTTTGCCATTTATCTGACAATGAGTACTTGACAGTATGTTAACTATTGGTGGGCATAGATGACCATAATGAATGACCTTTTGAGATCCGAATGCTCGGCTTACTATACAGATAACTCGTCCCCAAGAAACCTACCCTGGACTGTTCAGAAGTGTTCAATTCATCGGTTTGTTTATGTGCAAAACAACGTCGCCAGTTCTACTCATAAGGTTTCTGAAAACTCTAAAGAACATCATGAACGAGAGATTCAGCTGGGTTCCAGGTGAGTCTCCTCTCAAAATCAAATTAATATGCAAATGAGTGTATTTTGCTAACGTCGTCAGCCGTTTTTGGCGAACTAGCTTTTCCTCTGGCTGCCAAACGAAAAAAGGAAAGTGGTGACAGACGAAGTGAGGCGGGTGTAACCGTAGACCCATATTCTAAGAAGAAATTGTGGTGGAACAAGTCACTGGTTCCGAACACCGTAGTTATTTTAGGAACAAGGCCGGAGGGCATGAGAAGAACACATGAAAGCTTAGGCTGCACGAGTTACAAAACGAGATTGAAAGTTTGCAGTTGGGATTTTATCCTGGAAACAAAGTCATTCTAAGCTGAAAAGCCTAAAAGCATCGTGAAACTGCATCATCTTTACAGGAAATCATCAACAGCGTGAATCCCACGAAACTCCATGGAATTTTGAACCCGAGAACCCCAAGCTAGTAGTTAGAGCACTTGACCTTTCCGCCACCAGCGGATGATTGGCGGTGTGGTTGACTCTTGTTTAGACAGGATATGGCCCCACTCATCCTTCAGTAACGGCAACCACGTCACGTGTTGAAGTGCTGAATGGCTCGTCGAATGAGGACTTCTCAGAAGGAGTTTCCATTCATACTGGTAACGTTGACAGCGAGTTGAGTGAGTATCCTTAGAATGCCCCTTGTCCATTCTCCCTTACTGTTTTGACCGGATACAGAACTATGAGCTCGGAGCAATAAACAGCTGAAGACTCACATAGTTTAGACGGTGGTACCTTCCCAAGCAACAACGTAAGTCGTCAGCTAGCATATGTACAAGCGAATTCGTAGACACAAAAGGACTGAGCTGATCAAGGGGGTATGTGAATGCACGTTCTAATCTTGAATACTGTCAGTTAGCTATCGGCAACCACTTTTTAACTACCAATGACAAGCAGAACATAAGGTTGACGGAAACTCGGGAACTGCGCCTACCTGGTGAGCCCCAAGAAGGGCAAAACCGGTCGAGGGCTGTCGAAGACTTTTCAGCAACGTTATGAGTAGTGCATTACGAATACCAATGACTTAGTTTTTCCGAGACCCGGAATTTGGTCACTTTTTCTTGAATTGTAGTTTGAACTGTAACTGGAGCCTATAGAAATCGTGCTTTGATATTTTACGAGGAGGCTGAGTAGAATTCACAGAATGTCTACTAACAATGTTTTCAGCATTTCCAGCATTTCCAGCTAAATACAGCTAATCACTGTTTCATACAGGGAATAGCCACTTTTCTCCCTTCTTGTAACGTCGCCAGTATTTTGACACCAAATACCACGATTTTCATCAACCTCAATTAATTAGTTCAGTGCCTTGTACGCATACCCGTTGTTGATTTCCAGAATATCGGTAGCATTTTTGCTATATGTCAACTCACTTTCGATGCTAGGACGACGGACAAACGGACGAGAAAGCAGGAAATTAATTAATTCTGGTTGGTCTGGCCGGCACTTCTGGTTGTCATATTTACCAGAAATTTGACGTAATAATCCAGCGTTTCATTCTGCGACATTCCTTCTGGCAAGGCTTTGACTGTCCTTGGCTTGAGTACGAAGCGTTTGATAGACCAGGCTCAAGAAAAAACAATCGACATCTCCAAAATGTACTCACGACGCTCACATCCAAAAAGGTACCTCTCGGCTGCTTTCAGGCCTCAATTCTGGTGTTCTCGAGTACTTTACCATACTGCAAGCTATTTTCGCTCAAAATATTTTTAAGTACAAATTTCAGCTGTTTGTCTGATGCTGCAATGTTTTCTTGATTTTGGAACCACCATTAAAGGTATTACTATCGACATTTTATTTGCTCTATATTTGCGAAGTGAAATAAATTTTTTGGCAATCAGTCCTGTTTTCACCTCCAGTTAACTTACGGAAGTAAGAGGGGTTATCACAGATCCTTTCAGACAACTCAGTTACAGTGTGACGGACGAATGATTTTCCCATTGGAAGAGGTCAGTACTTTTGAGATGGCTTTTTGTAGGTATTTCAGTCAATCAAATGTAATCCGCATTATATCTCTGCCTAATCGAGTTGCAAGTTGGATTTGGGTGTGATTTCGTTGATCGTGTAATCAGAATGCTGAAATTTTTTGAAACTACAGATGGGTGCTGCAGAATCTGACGGTGATCTTTATCTCCTACGACGCACCGCTGCCAACCTAGGGTGGGCGCATGTCAACTTGGACGGTGGCCCTACCTTGTGGAACGGTACAGTGTTTGCGAATCCTAACCAACATCATTTTCACCCTGCATCAGGCCAATGACCAAGATCAGATCTGGTCGTGTATGCTTGATGGGTTCCTAATTGGCTTCATAAATGTTGGTGTATGGTTAAACCGATATGCGGTACTCAAGCGACCCAGCGGATTTGCAGGTTTGAAACCTCTTTTTTGGACCCATGAACTGTCAAGTATC
>SJOL01006421.1:131922-144753 GCA_004794785.1 Opisthorchis felineus | reverse complement strand
TGTTCAAGTGAATGCAGTACAAATCTCTCCTTAAGTTCGTGCTTTCGTATTAAACAATATGCGAATAGATTTTTTTTGAAAATATCAAGGAACTGTTTTTGAAGTCATCGACTAACTGAGAGGTTGGACAGAGTATTACTGTTCAATGTTCATCCAAAGGAGATTTTTGTACTATTCAATAGCGACTTCGTCCTGTCAGTGAAGCCAGTCTGTGCTGAACAGCTGTTTCATCCTTGTGAATCGTCAGCAGTGCGCACCTCACGAGACTCAGAGAATTTCGAACCCGCAATGTTCTGGCCAATGGTTGAACACCGTTTGGCCACGAGTAGCTGATCAGCAGTGTGATTAGTTAACACTTAGACAGGACGTAGTGCCACTCATCCTTCAATAAAGGAGACTACGTCACGTGGTCACGTATCGATTGCCTTCTCGGGTGACGAATTCTCAGAATGAAGCTCCACACACCCAGTAAAATTATCCTCACTCTGAGCTGCTTATTGATTCAGGGTAATTTCCTTTTGCTGTCATAAATGTTTGGGATTGAATGGTTGCAAACGTGCATGTATGGAGGAGTTACGGTCGATCAAAGCTGTAAAGTCATACTAGAGTCCGGAATAACTTGTAAGTACCATTATACGCCAATGTGACAAAAATATAATCATACTAATGATGATTCAACGGGAAAAGTTCTACTACAGTTTGTCGGTAAGACGCACTAAAAGCATAATAAATTCTAAACGTTCACAAATGAACGGCAGGTTTATTCTGATCTGAGCGTTACTCAGTCATATTCGTTTGAAAGTTGCCTATAAGACAGTGGCCTTAATAATAAAGTAGTGATGCATTGAGCAAATAAGTAGGATATTACTACCACAAAGCTAGATTACACAATGAACGGGAGGTTTTATTTTGCGAACACAGTATAAGCACACACATAAACACATATAAGCATAGTCATGCCAAATAACAAGCCATGAATAGCCACGTGATCAGCAACTCGAAGCTCGCTTGAATCTCATCTGTCGTCAAAATCAAAATCCATGACTTCTTTCCACTGTTGAATCACCAGTGTTCCACTGTCCTACGAGAGGGTTAACTTACTTTAGAATAGCCCCAGTGAGTGAAAAAGTTCATAGTGCAGAGTGAAATTGATGCTGGTACTGGCCTCCCACGAAGACCTGAACCAATCACATCTCCAGCACAAGCTATATAGAAACTTGTAACATTAAAGCAACCGAATTAAACCCACTACCACTTCTTATGCCGTCTCTTATCAACTGAAGGGTGAACAAAGCATCTCACTACTACACCAAGAAGAACGTTATTAAACTCGTTCAGTCCCATCTAGCAAGTGATAATTGGACCGCCTGGTGTTTCGCAACACTGAGGGTTTTTTTATGGTAGTCAGTGACTCATCATGAGTTGTGCACTAACCATCCGCCTCAATTTATGGAATCGAATGTACTCATAAAGTTTGGTGTCTACCGCGCTGACATATACTTAGTTGGCAATCATATTATGGCAGATGTTTAACCAGCCAGTCTATGCTAGTGACTGGGGGGAGGTATTGATGCTCAGCGTCTTGGAGTCGCCTCTAGATACTCCGACCAATCAGACCATGTCACGCAACCATCAAACCAAACAACTCTTATAGTACGGTTATACACACGAAACTTGAGACCCATTGATGCCGCGACGAAAACTTTTGTCATTTTATCTTCTTACTGACACCACCACCGTGATCTGACGAGAGACCGAATAACCAACATTGTTAGTTTGATACCCAATAAATCCGTAGAAAATCCGTACAATCACCCAGCCATCATAGCATAACTAATATGATCAGTTGCATCATGTGATGTGAACTGATGTGAACTGTCATAGGACGGGCGATAACAAGGGGAAAAATATACCACTGTGGACTTCCAGGACAAAGCTTGACAGTGTGGGACCCTTTTATTGCGTGATAAATGTGTTCAATCCAAATTTGTTTGAATAAGGGTAGACATGAGTGCTTCTATCTAGCCCGCGGGGACCTGCCATAATTGCGTTAACCTTGGAATGCATTCGAATTTCCAATAGAAGCAGCCGAAACTAATATAAAAACGGAATACACCAATTTTTAATTGGCTGACTCAGACGTGACCCTAGCCGGTGGCGTTAAGACGCCTAAAAGAAGCTGACACGCTTATCATACGATTTATCCATCTTGACTCACGTTTTCGGAGGTAGCAATTTAGCTGTTTCATGCTGTCAAAATTTGGAGCAGTCTATCATGAACGAACACCGGGAATAAAAAAACAGCCGTTGTTTCGAACAGGCTTGGATTTTCTAAACCAATGATAGTCTTGTGATTGTTTCACCACCTAGTGCTGGTACAGGGTGATAAAAATGGGCGTAATAACGGATGTTTGGCTAACCTCTACAGGCTGGAGGCAGAATATAACGTCTTCAATCTCGATTTAATATTTGCTTCTGCCTGAACTTGCAGCGTCGGCATTATTAAAGGCTAAAAATTTTCACTGAAATGACCCCCGCCTCAAAGAGGCCGACTGTACAAAATGAGCCTACTTTCCTCTGCATCTACACCGAATCCCTCCTACTCATCTGTGAATTCGGAATTTGGAATGCCCCACAGCATGAAAGACCCACTTGATTCAGCACGAACTCAAATTCCCAATTGAACCGAGGGTTGTTTTCTATGTGCCACGAGTAGTTGTTGCTCAGAGGGAGAGAGCAGAGCAGAGCGGAATTTTCCGACATGAACTTCTGCACCCACAGTATCTGAGTCTATTGCAATGTCTACATCCTTTACGTTTAATTCCAATACATGGCCTCAGAATCGTGCGGAGTTTTTGTAGGAGCTACTGTAAGTGATAATAAACCCTGAATGCAGTTTCTGGAAGTTTCTACTAGGAACAAATGTGCTCGCGAAATTGCGAGACTCGCTATCATATGGGTATGTCAGATTTAGGTTTCGCTATTCATCATTTCGTAAGGTAAAGAAGCAGACACGTTTTAATCAAACGGTTGGATCATACTGTTTTATGGGCTCAGTAAGCACTACGCCTATCACATACTGTAGTATGTCTGCGTGTATGAAATTATCCAAACTCACTGTGTGGATGTTCTCGAGGATAGCAGCCAGGTGGGGCTGAAAAGGGAGAGTGCGATGTGTTAGTTGGATGTATCGGTAAGTTGGTAGCTTTCACCAACTGTCCACAGAGAAGCACAAGAACAGAGGTTTATCATTTTATTCCCCGAGCCCAGGACACGTGGGGTCGAGGGGCTGGCAACAACAGAATGTGTGGGTACAAACATATAAACATACAAAGGGTGTTAGTTATTGGCTGGTATTCAGGAATGTCTTCGTGTTCTAACTTCATTACCGCCGCCGCTTCCGAAAGTAGACAAAAGATATTGTAATTAAAGATGGCGCGCAGTTTGACATCTGTCGGCACGTTACATATACGTATTGGCCTGTTGTGATAAAAGTTTCCGAACAGACTGTCTTTCAACTGATTTCGTGGTATGCGGTGGTAGCTTGTGTGGTGTCTTGTACTTTTCTTTTGCTTCCATTATGACATTACGTATTTCGTCAATTGTATAAACGCTTTTTTGTTTGAGTACGCAAAACTACAAAAACGCGCTTTTACACAATTACATTCAGTACAAACGTGGTCACGTGCTTCGACTTTCTCTTCTGATTTCGCTCGCGCATATAGCGGTCATTCGCAAGCTTCATGTGCTAACTCTGGTCTCAAAACTTTTCAGACTATCTTCGGATCTTATTGTATGTGAGAACCGTTCAAAAGAAGACCCCTGGACAACCATGATTATATTATTATTTATTCGTTGGCCTGGGCCAACGACGAACTATTTTAAAGAGAACAATTCTTAGTGAGTCTGTTCCGTTTTACCCTCTTTATTATTGTATACTCAATCTAGCGTTATTATTTTTATTTCTTTGGCACACACTCCTGGTAAAGTAGTTTTTTGGGTGGCCAGACCACCAGATCACCACCTGTCATCGGAAAGTGAGAAAATGTGGGCCTGGCCGGGATTTGAACCCGGGACCACTCACACCCAAAGCGAGTATCATACCCCTAGACCACCAGGCCTTGGACCACAGGTTTTCTATCGTTCTGCACGTTGGCTTCACAACTACTACTGAATGCTACCTACTTTAGCCGTAGGAGTGGAGACAAACTGGACACTTCTATGCACAGTGTGATTACAGCTTTCACGCCAGCTGATTCGTCTGTTGACCCATTGCACTGAACGTTTTTGATTGGATAGTGTCTTGTGAGGCCTGTCAGTGACACGCTCCTGTAAATCGTGCAGAGCAGATGACTTCAAACGTGTTCGTTGGCTTCACGTGTAAAATGTGATCTAACGACCCTCCTTCCTGGAAGCTCCTTGGAAGTTCCTACCCGCACGACTGCATTGTAATAAAATGAGGAGAGACAGCGTTCGGGTTACCATTTTAATCTTTTTGGATGTTGTGATTTTCAGCCATAGTTGGTTGCATGAACGAAGTGGTCGTTCGGCCCAACTATCCGCTGACTTCATAGAAAACGGAAAGTCCCCAATTTCTCGGGAGAGCTTGCACGGCACCTTTGGACAGCCCATGCCGGAAGACGACGGTCCAACTGTATTTGAAGAGGATGGACTTAATCAGTGCGCTCCCATTGATGAACCAATTTGTCAAGGTTTGGAATATACACACACAAGGTTTCCAAACTCTGTGGGATTGACATCACAAGAGGAAGCCTCCAAACGAGTGAACGATTATCGCGCTTTGATAAGTGTGGAATGTTCTCACTATTTAAGAATATTTCTCTGCACTATCTACTTTCCTATGTGCACACCAACACCAAGTGCTTTTAGGACACTGCAACCATGCCAGAGCTTCTGTCGTCACGTGCAGTCTAAGTGTGAACCTATCATGAAAAGCTTCAGCTTTCCTTGGCCCAAAGAACTGAACTGTAATGCATTGCCCGTAGCTTCAGATATGTGTATCAAACCGCAAAGTTACGACCAGGATCAAGCAACGGGTTCTCTCACTCAAAAGCTTCCTGAAGTAGCCTCAAACGAAATCGCCAAGCTGTTGCCTGGCATCAATAACTTCCTTCAAGAGCATCCTGATAAAATGAAGGATGTTGGTAAATCAGCCTATTCTTCACTTGGAAGCAATTTGCCACTGACCGCCGATACGCTGCTTCAGATACCCCAAAGTAAAACCATGCCCTGTACTATTATGGAAGTTCCACTCGTGCGAGAAAAATCCAATGGAAATGTTACTTGTGCTCGTCGTTGCACCGCTAATATTTTCTACCGTGCGGCTGAGAAACGTTTTGCGGATATCTGGCTCCTTGGTTGGTCTATATTGTGTGCAATCTCGTGTCTACTAACCATCGTCACTTTCATTATTGACCGCAGTCGATTTGTTTATCCGGAGCGACCCATTGTATACATTTCCGCATGTTATCTGTTTTATTCGCTCGGGTGTATTCTACGTATTATAGTGGGACGCGAAAGGGTCAGTTGCTATCAGAGAGCGGACGATGCATCAATCGTGAATTCACAGAATACCATTTGGGCCAACATCCTTCCTACACTTGCGGCCGATGCTGGCGGTTTTGTACACTCGTTTGCGCCAATGCTCGAAACAAACAAGTTTCTTATTGTTTCTGGTTATGAGAGCACTTCATGTACACTGATATTTATCGTCATCTACTACTTCGGTCAGGCAAGCTACGGATGGTGGGTGATGCTGGCTGTCACGTGGTTCCTGTCTACGGTATGCAAATGGGGGTCCGAGGGGGTTGAACGTGTTAGCAGCATATTACATATGTTTGCTTGGGCGGTTCCAGCTATCACAACCATGATCATACTCATTCTTCATCGAATCGATGCTGACGAGCTAACGGGGTTATGCTATGTAGGCTATCAGGACCGTGCTAGCTTACTGATTTTTGTTCTCATACCACAGATTGTATGTCTTCTACTGGGACTAGGACTGTTTGTTATCGGTTTTTTCTCACTAATTTCTATCAGAACAAATCTGAAACGTTCGAATGTCGGGGGGACGAAGAATCAATTCATAATGATGGAGCAGTCACCTAGCAATGGATTGCTGCTTTCTTCTAGAACACCCAATCCGGATAGACTTCAGTTCGCACCGGATAAGGTCAGTGTAAGACGTCTGGATAAACTCATGGCTAAAATTTGTATCTTCTCTGTGCTGTACGTGATTCCATGCATTTGTGTCATTGGTGCAAACTGGTATGCCTATAATGGACAAGATACTTGGCTCCGTTCGATGCGTGAACTTGCAACACGTTCTGGTTGTGTCAACCTTCTGGGGACGAACTGGAACAAAGCAGACGAATGTCTTCAAGGGTTGACTTACCCATCCATAGAAGTCCATATGTTACATACGTTCATGTCCCTGGTTGTTGGAATCACCGCAGGTATGTGGGTATGGTGTAACCGAAAAACATTTTCTACCTGGGTGAAATGCATTCGGCGCCAGCGGGACAAACCAGGAAAATGTGTCGGATGCAAAACGAAAGATTTTTCTGGGAAAACACATTCGGCAAAGTTGACAGTAGCACATTTGGAGACTAAAACGAATGGACCGGGTTATGGTAAGTAATCAGCATGATTTGTAAATTTTGTCGTTTTTGTGATCTTAAGCCAAAGTGTAGATTCAGCTACCGCAAACTGGTCGTATGATCAAAAGTCCCGTCTCTGTTTGCTTATACGAAAACTTTATCATAGATTTAAGGATTTCAATTACAAACCCAAACTAACGTTGCATTGCGTATTGATAGGATGTTATTTATCAGTTAATTAGGGACACTGACGTTGACCGGTTTCTTTCGCATCAGTTTAAAAAGCATAGGAGGATAATAATATTTACGTAGATCTACTTCGGTCATCGGCCGTTATACCGGAAATCTGTATAAACACGGTTCGTGCTATTTGATAAATACAATCATTTGCGCACCAATTTGGTCTCCACGGGAGACTCGCTTGAATCCAAGCCGAATACTTCGCGTATGATGTTCTTCTTCAGTTGAATGTACTGCATAAGGTCGCTTCATGTTTCAGTCGGTACCATATTCCAGGATCGCCATAAATTGAATAGACGTGGTACACTACCTATTAGGTCGAAAAGTTTTCAGCGACCTTATGAGTAGTGTGCTACGTCTATACGGTACTTCGCACTTGCAGCACAATTGGTAGCAAGTTCAAAAAATATGGTTAAGGCATTCGTACATACATGCATATCATATCGCTGAGATGAAGTGTGCTATGTTGAAGAACAGTCTTTTCAAACAAGGAATCAACATAGTTGAGACTGGATGTACAAATCTGACTTGCTCTAGATTATGAGGAGTCGACACTAACCTATAGCAGACTTCCGCCAGAAACATTGATACGAATGTGTGACCGAACATTTGTCTTGGTAAGCCATGAATCACAATGTTAGGTTACTGCCCAGCTCAGCGAATAGACTAATGATGATTTATGCTACCAGGGTCACCACATTCTCTTCAATCGCCATAAAATATGGTTGAGTATCCCGCATCTACAGAGACCGTAGTGCGTGTGAGTACGTCCTTGCCTGTACGGACGAAGACTACCTTTTTTCCGTGCCGGTTTCGAACACCGGACATCTGACATGCGAAGTTAGCGTGTTACTCCACAAGTGCATCCTGGATTAATAAGAGTTTGCGCGTCTGAGCAGGTGAACATGTTCAAGTTTGAACGATTAGATTCGTTTTCCCGACGCCGTGGAACAGCGTCTCAGTATCTCTCTTGGTTTCGGTGATCGACCGACCCGCTTAATAAGGGGGAAATTCGAGTCCAGTGCTTCCTCCGTTTGGTGTGGACTCAACAGAATGATTGCACCAGGATAGGAGTTCAGGATAGGACTGTTCAAACGACAATGATGTGAACGTGAATTATACAAATTCCGCGACCAGCACCAACAGACTACCTCTCGTATTTGTCACTGTAATGCTTTTATCCATTTGGGAAGGACGAATCTTACAGCAACCGGCCCTTGGGAAAATTATCTATTGCTCTCAAAGATTAGAGTTAGTTGTCTCTAGCTAACATAAGGAAGTTATGCAAAGAACTAGCCACGATGCAGTCTTTCAGTTGTTTAAGTCCTCTATTGGCTTCTGATCGATAGTACTCAGCGGATCTTCGTGTGGGTTCCGTCTACTGCAAACAATGATAGTAGCCAGTTCTGTTGCATTCGTTTGGACTCGGGATATATTCCAGCTTTGATACGTGTTTATTTAAAAATTGGGTTGACCATACTCTAATGAAGTGTAGGAATAAAGTTCATATAAGGCTGGATTTCTTATGGTTTATAGAGAATGACAACTCACTGATTGATAACAGAGGAATCAGCGTTGTCAGGGTATACATTTTTGTTGTGCCGTAAAGGAATAAACCATGGGATTTTTCTCAAATACTTCCTAAGTTTGATTTCGAAAGCACTTTTACGGCAACGGTGATAAATTCGTCTCTTAACACAGGCTCCTAACTTAGGATCTGTGGACTATGACTTGGTCTGTGAAGTGTACCAGCGTTTAAGACAGATTTAATGCAATTTCAGTGAAAGCACTCAATTCTTATTCTTTACTACTTTTGCCCCGTTCTTAGCGAAAATTTCTGCTGACAGTTACCATGTTTTGTAAAGCTGAACTCTTAGTTTGGTGCCGTAATTTAGTATCGACTTAAAAGTGGAGGGTAGCGAGTGCACATTGAACACGAACAAAGTCTACCGAATTCACGCGCTACAGAATTTAGTGAAAGTTAGGACGAAACTTCTGCCCGGCAGACAAACTATTTTGACGCAGTGGCGTCAGATGAACTTTCAACAATCCAGAACCTAGTACGGTGTATGGGGGCAAATCCTACTAGCTTCTTCACAAACATGTCCACGAGTTGTTGCAGTTTCAAAAAGGATGGAACTTTGACCTTACTAACCAGCAGTTTCACCGGTTTATCAGGGACTCTGTGCTGACGTTTGAGCTATTTTTTTTCATTCTCACCCGGAATAACATTTTGATCTACGTCAGTCAGCTGGAGTACTTTCCTGTTTATAATTCCTTTATTGAAGTTCTCGCTCACCTGAACTGAAGAAATACTTTGAGTGGATGAACTTTGATATAATCATGAATACCGGCGGTTGTGGTCCATGTTCGACTCCGAAACGGTGTGTCAAAGTATCATTGACGGGTGACGTATTTGTGAGATTCAAACGAAGGTAGGTACGATTAGGTAGCTCGACCAGTTTTGGTTGGGCAGGACGTTTATCATGACTGGTCATGGACCCTCAATTAGAATTCCATACTCATACATCCATGGGTGTGATATAATACAGATCAATTAGGTATCATGAACGCCCCGAAAACGGATCGCTTCATTGTCTACAGCTTAGTGCCTTTTTGATGCAGAAAGCTGAGCTCATTCAGGCGAACTATGGGTCGACTAAAATCGTACCATAGTTAGAGCAACTGGAAGTCAAAAGCTGGTTCCATAGCCTTTTCTCGCAAGCACCTTTTCACAAATCCGGCTATGCGCACAACATTTAGAAATTCTGTCCCTTTTATAGTGCATCTTCAAATTTTTGAATATGTGCTTTGCAGTGCCATTCATTTCGTTTCCAATGGTGTTTGAAATAAATGTTTTCTTCTATGAACGGTGTCAAAAGTATCGGTAGGATAAATATTTTATGGATTTTTTTTATACACCCGATGGCGTAAATGAACACTCTTTGTATAAGTGGTACGTGGCTTAAGCTGGGCTCTTGAAGGGCTCCATGTTTATTCTGGCCTTTAACCTTACTAAAGGTCCAGAACCAAAATACTAGGCTAAAATAAGCTCCGAGACATCAGGAACTGGTCGTGTGACTTGTTGGGTGGATTTAAGCAAGTTAATCGACACTGATCAATAGACGAGTTGCACAACACAAATGCACAACGCACTTTCCGGCCGACCAACACAGTTCACCGCCAATCGCATAAGGGCGGTAACACGTAATGCCTCGACAAAATACCGCCAAAGCTTTAAAATGCGCTCAGAGTTGCATCCGCCCAATCATCTATGGGATCGCTTAATCAAAAGACTAATTCTGACACACTACGCGCATCAAGATTTGCACTGATCGTGTGTGTGCTGAAGTGGTTTTTTCCGGCATCAACCACCCGCAGACTATTGCTTTGTTTGTAATAGCCATGGAGTTTAAGAACTTTCAGATAAAAGTGGTCTTGTGACATTGTTACTTGTAACGAAACACAGTGGTCCGGATCGCAGGGTTTGATTCCCACAACCGCCCGTCACTTTCGTCCAGAAAGAACAGCTGAAGATTGAAGGCACCTAAAAAATGAGCAAAGTCGAAGTCACTTTAAGTCACACATTCGAGATTGGAGACTGTGCTGACACTTTCAGAATGGTTTGCATCGTAAACCAACCATACCTGTGTCTGGGTCAAACAATAACTGTACACCTTGGCCGAAACTATTTTTGATATCGGACTAATCCTTTAGGCCATAAATAGGTCCACACTATCCGTGCATCATAAGCAGCCCCATACAGTGCACATTAGCTACATATACAACAAATGCAATGAGACAGTTTAACTATGTATTTGTGATGATTCCCTCAATGTGGGTCGTTGTGCTGAACAGCAACAAACAAAAAGTTGCATATACGTTGCTCTCCAAAGTTTTGGTAGTTGGGTGCACCTATTCAGGAAGATGTGATTCGTCATCGAGGGGGGCAATTAAAAAGCAAGAACAAATGACCAACTATCTGTGACATGTTCTGGAAACATTTGCACTAGATTTCACGTTCTAATCCAAGGCCATAAATAGCACATCCCCCTTTGGGAAACATGTGCGTTAGCTGCATTTAGAGACGTGCATTCTGCACTACTTATGGTCCTTCCATGTCCATGGTATGTGTGTTTTCACTGGCGGGTGTTTAACACTTCGTTTGATGGCCGTGTTGCCGAGGGATGTTATCCCTGTCAATTAGCACAGGCAGTACATACATGGGCGAATGGAGAAGACACGTACCAGTTTATGAGTACATGCTAGTTACCACCGAAATGTAGTGTGAATAAACGGTTTCAACTTGTAAGTCGCTTTACAACCCAATAAAGCAAAGCAAGTATACTTACCACAATACTTCTTAGAGAATATGACTGGCAAAATGTACAAGTGCCGAAGTTTTGCTCTTGATGCTTGGTGATTCATAATTACAGGTCTCAGTTTCCAGCAAGTGAAAAATGTGGCCATGGTCCATATATATGAAGAAAACTGCCTCCAGGCAGGCACTATTTTACAAGTATTACTTTTATTCAGAAGATTTCGTTTACGTGTTATTGAACTTGATAAGCTTTTGGTGCTGTAAAGTATCCGAGAAAATGACAAGATTGAGCTCATACTCAACGTAACATTTACTCACATGTAGTTTCGTTAAAACACCTGATCCAATCATTCTCAATATTTTTGCACTTTAAACTCACGAAATCACACTTTGTTAGTGTTCATTTTCACTGAAGGGCTACCATTCAACTGGGCCCTAGAGGAAATTTAATGTCCCCATTGACCTTCAAAATTTTCATGTTTGCGTCCTTCCGCTTATACTTTTTCCCCGCGAAAGCTGAATGCTGTTCGCTGCGGTTATCGGTACTGGGGTTTTCAATTAAGATAAACACGTGAGAGTTGCAAAGCGTGCTATGTGTAATGGAGTACCCTGCTAAACCGCAGGCTCTGTTCATATGGTTGGTGGAATTTTTAGTAAAGATAAGGAAACAGATCATTGAGACATATCGGCACAACTTAGAAGGCCATGCGCGTGATGTTTTCTCCTACCCGCAGACAAAGACCACGAGCCAAGGCCAGGGTTTTGGCAAGGATATCATTTGAAAGAAGCTAATGGTTGCTTGATTGGACCGGAGCTCCGGAAATTCATATTGCCGCTCTCTATGAGTTTCATCCATCCTTCGCATGAGCGGATTATTATAATGGTATAATATTATGAACACAAAACAGCTTGAATATACTCAGGGAAATAAATCGTAATAAAAAAGTGAAAAGTCTTCTAAATTTGTAGCTGTTTTCTTACTACAACTTACCATAAAATCATAAATTAACTTCAGAAAGGTCCGCCATATTTTCACCCTATCCTCACATCAGCAGTATTAGTTTGCTCGAGTGATATAAAAGTATTAAGAAAGACAAGATGTATCCTGCCCTCGTTTTTCACAGTTAGGCTGTATGAAAAACCCAGGGGCAGGTAGAGCAGTTCACCCAACCCAAAGCTGTCACCTTGTCATGGGGGTCGGGCTTTTGTGCTGCAATGATCCTGCGGGCTATACTGGTTGGAACTCAGTTCCCTAAGGTTCAACCATGCCAGGAAGTCCAACGAGGAGCAGCCCGACGAAGAACAGTTAGTCCCCGTACTGCGAGTAATCGTATTACGAGGCGGTCTGGAGGTAAAGTCATACTGTCCTCTGCGATAGGAGTGTGGAGGAAGTAAGGCGTTTCCCTCAGGCGACCAGCATGTCCATATTTATGGAAGCAGCGATGCTGCCTTCCCCCAAGGAAAGGCGGGTTAGAGAAGGTCGGGCCCAAAAACCGCACACTCCGATCGCCCGACGGTTGACCGTGACCGCCGGCGCATTATTCAATACGGTCGAAATACTTTTAACACAAAAGCCTGGTGCTGCTCAAAAGGCATCTGCTGTGCGCAGCCGCATCAGGAATGAGACAGTAATGCCCTACACCCTGTGCC
>SJOL01006421.1:104141-116877 GCA_004794785.1 Opisthorchis felineus | reverse complement strand
GTGGTGAAAAAACAACCCGATTCAGCAACACTTTTCATGGTGAAAACGAAAAATATTTGTACATCTGACATACAACAAGCTTCAGGCCTGTGCTCCCTGAAGCGTATTTGGATAAATCAAGAATTTTTTTACTCGAAAACACCACTTACCATCTCCTTTGTCAGAATATTTCAGTGAAATTCACAGGTGACGTTTAAAGGCTATCCATTTTTCCCTATTGTGGTTCGTCCTTCAGGTTTGCAATTAGTCACTTAACTAGTCGTGTTCTGTTCGAGGACAAAACTACCTGGCAGATGCGGAAAAAACAATCCGAAGTAGAATACTTACGCAACACCCAGCCATCTCTTGACCTCCAAGCAAATTATCTATAACATATGCGACTTCGGGTCAGTCACGTTTTCTTGAGCTTACTTAACCTCCGATCAGCTGCACTTTGTGGAATGATGGCTCAGTCACTACTAGGTACTTTGCAATTATTGTATGACAAGCTTATCAGATGCACAGTTTTCTATTGATGTGCTTTCGATTAGTCTTTTATCCTATAAAATGGTTCGTTGTGCTTTTCAAACTATTCCACCTAACTTAGCTGTCTGCTTCTTGCTATTCCTATGTATGATTTTTTCACTGGAATTTCGAAAGACACAAGAAATTTTACGAGGGGCAGTCCAAATAAAAACACTGCAGGTCCGCGTAATTGACGGCAATTGTGCAGGCGTGAACGTGTTCTCTTGCTCAGACCTGCTAATTCAGGCTCATCCAGAGTGCGATGCCGGAGTACCAGTCATCACACTGGCCTCATATAATAAGCTACCTGGGATTCAGACCCTGCCGCTGTGAGCAGATAAACTGCTAATGAGCTCTCATAAGAGACGAATTCAGAATTGTTTTGTCAAAACAGGATGAAAACTGTTCAACCGAGGTTTACGTCAATGCAAAGTCATCAGGAGCTTGATTTCAGTGGTCATAGACGTGATGATGTGATTTGGTCCCGAAATGTCTCCACGATCACATGCTCGGATACTTGAATGGGAATGTACGATATTTACCAGTGCCGACCGAAAATGGACAGAGAATTTTGGTGTTTTAATGACAGACTGATTTAAGCCCATAACTTATTGTCAGCGATACCACCCTCAGAACATTCTGCTTTGTTTGTTAGACCAATTGGTGCATAAAAATGCAAACACTGCATCAAACTGAACCAGCTAAGGAAACCGGTGTGTATCTAATGCGTTTCTTATAAGTATGGTTCTCGTTGGTTTTCCAGCAAAGAACACACAATTCTCCGGTGAATCTCATACACGGGAACATTGCAATCCATGCTCGTCCTTATCACAACCTGCCGTTCTACGTTCAACGGATACGCATGAGACGTGTTTTGCCATGCCACCTGCTGCTCGCAAACAACATCACCAATCACAAGGATATGCACTTAACACCCTCAACTGGTCAGCGCAAAATACAAACTCGCTCTCAATACGGAAGTTGGACCAGTTTGCGTGAATCACATAACCTATTATTCACCTGAACCGTATGGAGAACTACATTTGTAATTATTCAAAATGTTTCGTGTCATTTTCTTTTGTGCAACTATGCGGAAGAGTTTACTTATGCTCATTAAATATATATATATACTTGAGAAAATACATGAAGTTTAGCCCAATTCAGAGTACGTTTTGATACTCTTTAACTGTGAATGTGTGGTACTACTTGCGTCCAAAACTTTGAAAAAAGACGACAGTTATTCGATACTTACGTTGTATGTTTTTCTCATATTTCTCAGTAGACCAGAAAGTACAGGGTAATAAAAAAGAGGACAAACGCACAAAAGATAATTCAAACATCAGATAAAATACTTTCCCTGAGACTCTGCGGGTGCGTGAATCATCGTACCGGTCTGTCGTTAAAATAAGCAGAATTTACGATCTGCAGGAGAGTGACGTTTTGTTTAGTCGGCTCGTCTCGAATCAACGACGACCGGAAGGCTGCCGGCATATATGGGTGAACGGGATAAATTTGTAGAGCAGTATAATTTGTGACTTTTCTGACGGACTTTTGGCGGTTGACCATTGGAGGCGATTGATTTTATCGCTTGTTGTGTACATGATGTGTTGTAAACAATAAGACCTATGGGATTTATCTTCTCCTTTAATTAATGCACTTACAAGTTGGTGAACGGTGAAGAGTAAGATGGCTGTTAGTGGGGCAAAATGTCAGTAGTTAACGCACACATGTCAACTTTTGAAGCACAAGGGCTCTATTGAATCGCTCCGCAGAGGGGTAACTACTACATCACGATAATTTGTCCATTGATGACTTCAAGCAAGCGAACTAGTTTTTTTATTTTACTGAACTATGACATCGCATCTGATACTTCAGTGGATATACTTGGATATCTAAGTGAGTGGAAGCGTGGGGTCAGCGGACAAGAACGATCTGGCCACTGAACATCCGTGGATAGACCAGTAATAAATGCCCCGCTATCACCAAATTTTGGCTTTACCTGCCACTGACTTTGACTTTCTGCCACTGACACCTTTATATACCTGCACCCACTGACGTATGGTAGGAAGATCGTGCCCAACCCGCGATGATAATCATGCAGGCCTTGCCGGCGCTAATTCTTAATTCCATTAATTTCATTTCCAAAAGTTGCTCACAGTGGGCTTCTGAATACCCCCTTGGATCTCTATCGATACAAACTTGTGGTGGCACCTGGTATTACTCCACACAGACCTTCTTTGGGCAGCCAGTTATGCACAAGCCCCAAGAGTTTCAGTCAATCTTGTTATGTAAATCCATTTCGTATTCCAGTCCTTCGTATGCATATAAATGTATACTCAATTGTAGACTGTCAGACACGCTGACTTTCTGTGTACGCATAATATTAGTTAATACGGAGCTAGACAGGGAATGTTGTCAGATACTGTGCAGCGGCATAGTACTTTTCTATGGAGGAAATAGATTTACAGGGTTTCAAATAGTAAAGTCTACTAGGGAGTTTTATCTATGATGGTTCTCTCCTAGAAAACGTATCGCACACTCGCAACCTCGAACAATCTGAACAGTTTTTACAGCTATTCAAAAATAAGATTTCTCTATGTCTTGGATTACTGCTGTGGAGGAGCTCAGTCGACTATGACTATGGCAATTCAGTACAACTTGGTGAAACCGCGTGACGTTCAGCAGCCCCTGTATTGATGTCATTACGGACCAACAGTCCCGGAGAATCTTCGATGACAACCATCTAAAAGATATCTTAATGCTAACGTGTATTATTTCAAGAGATCTTGGTGGAGTGTTAATGCACTGGAGCGAACGTTTAGGGGAACTGCACTAGGAAGATGTGTTAGGTGACCTGACCCTTAGCATTAAGGAATCTGGCTCGTCGGCATACGTTGAACAAAAAAGGGACAGCAGTCCACGACCGTAATTTTTATTTGACTTTATTTCACTAGTTGTTGGTTGTTATTCATGAATATGCCAACCGTCGACCGATAAGACACAGAGGACCTTTGTAGAAGAACCGTAGAAAGAGACGAGCTAGAAGACCCGTGAGCGAGTTGCTGTGAACTGGCCGCCATATATGTTTCAGGACACGCCACATTTTAAAGTAGTTCGTGCTATCAAAGGAACTGAGTATTAAACGAGAATAGTGCAAACAATACCTCCAATAGAAATTAGTGACAAAAAACATTTTTGACGCCCTAGTGCGAAAAAAGACGGGCAACATTCAGTTAAAATTGCTAAAGTAATGAGTTTTGATCCCACGGGCTACTCTTTAATGAAACATTAGTGTTATACCTTAATTAGCCAAGTTCCTTTTGATACTTATGTATGAGGACTTTTTTTCCAATGTCTATCGGTCGCTTTATTACCACACTTTCTCGAGCACGACCGTATGAACACGTCTCAGCACACAACTTAATTGGCACTACGAATTTGTCTACAATGCAGTTAATTACATACGCACTGGGTGTAGAAATGCAACAAATCCTAGTGCAGAAATTTGCATGGAAAGAAAATATTTCTCCGCGTGGTCCGTAGACCAGTAGAGTGTGAAGTCCCATGGGACCGTAGAAGACTGGTTCTAGTTGAAGGAATTCGGTCTCCAAGGTGACATTTGTCGCGATTATTTGCAGTAGACTACTGCAGCCTGTTAAATCAAATGCTTTTTCAAAGTGATCAATAGTGAAAATATAATTTAGGGCTATGACTCCCTGGAAAACAACTTTGACTATGTATCCGTGGCAAGCGGGTGGGTGTACAACGGGTCTGCGCACGTCAGATGCAAAGTTCTTAAAGCATAAGCATAGCTATTTTGAAGAGACCTTCAGAAGATGCCGCTGTTGTAGGCTTTCGGAAGTTGTCAAGGTCCGATTTATTATATTTGTCACGGCAGTGTTTAATGCTTAACTATGATAAATCGTGTAATGTGTGTAAAGTGCAGAAGGCTGTCACATTCGAAAGAAAGGGCCCCGGGTTTCCGATAGCGCTGTTTACTTGTCTTAATGTGCGCTTATTCAAGGATTCAGGTAGTTCAGTAATATCGAAGGACCATATTCAAGAGTCCACGCTCTGTCCCTTATATCCCTTTGCATTTCTTGTATCCTCATCGCGATGTCCCAGGCTTTATATCAAAGGCTCCGTTAGGTAGCACGCCAGTCTTTAGTTTGGCGTCGGATACCTAAGGTGTTTCCCTATATTACGTTTTAGTCAAAATCCGCAACCAGAGCTTTTTTTAAAGCTGTCATTCAGGCGCCTCATCATTCTTTTTGTTTACGACAGCATTCTGTTCGCTACGTATAGTCCCATCCACCCAGACTGGAGGCTGACCTGGTGACTGACCCGATGGCGGTCAGGAAATTATGTCGAGTTTTAAATAGGGTATCAAATACATTATTATCTTACTACTTAATCTGGTATCATCTTGCGGTTTGGAGAAAGCTCCGCATTATTTGCCAACATGCATTCAAACGCACAGACATAACAGTGGCCAACCCATCTATATCAATCAAGTTTTTTAGCGATCAAACCCGCACATCGCTGCAGTTGAGAGAGGAAGCGTGCTGGTAAGCGCCCGAACAGGAAAATCCTTAGGTGAAAAACGCTTGGAACCGATTGAGTAATCATCGTTTTCGGAAAAGTTTGGTGACAATCGGAAATCCTTACTTTTCACCTTATCGGGTTCTCTTCCAAAAGGTCTGGACACAGCTCCATCTGCTGTGTCAAGAAGGGGGCAAAACCGCATCAGTCCATCCGTCGCACGTTGCTTGGTGATTCTTAATAGGTTCACAAAAATGTGACGCATGAGATGCAGAGGGTGCTCGGGCGTTATTAGAAGATAACGGCAGTACACGTTCGCTGGTGTGTGGTTAGTGAAATGGCGTATAAAAGCGTTCTACACTCCAAGCCGCAACAAATGCTGTCATTATTGGTAATGAAGAAAAGACGTATTTTTCTACTACCATGATTCCACTAATGCATCGGTATTATCCGACTTGATACATTCTGGCTGGAACTTTTATAGATGCGACCAGTAAAAAACATCCAGTTGCATGGAAACGCCAACCTCCTGTATTGGGGTTTGTTTATAAATAAATTCTTGGCTGCTGTGGGACATGGAACTTAGCCCTTGTAAAAGCCTATACCTGGAAAGTCTTAGCTCAAGATTTTTCGATGAGAATCACTGCGTGTGGATATTGTTAGTTTAGGTCAACTTTTACCATAAGCGACCAATTTGAAATCCACCCAGGGAATTACTGCTGCGTTTGGCTTTATTTTACTGGTGGGTTAAACAACACCGGATGGGATGTGTTGTGTCTTCATGAGAGACAAATTAAAGTAGATAAAGATTCCGATTTTTACTCCAAAAAGCAAAAATATTTACGGAGGCTAAAGCAATCCGGGTTTCAGCCAATCATCTATTGAGTTTTGTTGATCCCCAAATTCTGACGTAAAATTTAACTTTAAATTTAATCTGACAACATATATGCCTGTTTCAAGCCCTTGAAAAGTTCGTCTTTCATTTGCTGCAAACAATAAATTTTGGCAGTATATCCTCAATAGGAAGCAGATTGTTTCCCAGTGATGGGCATCAAAATCCCACCCTCTTAGAGGATACTGTCAGATGCCGCCCTGTAAAAGGGTTTCCTGGAAATTGGTTTTCTAAATGGCACGCCAATGTAGATATGTATGGCCTATAAATCTTCACAGCTGGACACATAAACACTGACAGAATGTAGAAAACAATACGCCTGGCTGCCAGAACCATTCTACAGATGGATGAGTAATGCTTTATCGGTTATGCGTTTTCAGCCTCTTCGGCTGCTAGGTGTACAGCGGGAGCAAAAATACCGAGCGATGTTTCTTGAACATGATTCATTTATCATCCAATACAACGCAATTAGTCATTCCCGGCTGGTCGACAGTGGGAATCAAGAACGTGCTCCACACACGCCTTCTTGCTTGCTTCCAACTGGGAAGATTTCATCACGTATTGTGATGACTGTGCATCTTAGACTTATTCCTTTAATTCACACGCAGAACTGTGTATACCGCATATGTTAGGGTTAGACGTGCAGGCTTTAGGTTTGCAAAGTTTTGTTGATACTGTGAGGAAACTTTGGGAATTTTCAGTTGATATTTTGTCCTGTAATTGAAGGCAGTCTATGATGAAAAGCCGAGTGGCACGGTACAGCTGCTTCATCCTTATTGGGACTCATTAGGCGTGCGCGTCTCACTAAACTCAAGGAAGTTTCGGACCTTCAACCTTCAACCTTCCGGCTAATAGGTTAAATACTTAACCGTTCGGCCAAGAGCGGCTGATCAGCCATGTGACTAACCCGCACTTCAAGAGAGCTTAGCACCACCTATCTTCTTCTTACGGGCGGACATCATGTGGTCACACGTGTTGACTGGCTTCTCGACTGGCGACTGCTCAGAAGGAAGTTCTCGTCTTTTGAAATTATTATTTCTCGGGGATACGTATTGACCAACGGTAATGTGAGGAGAGTACACGATTGAGATTAGGCATGTGCAGACAATCTGTATCGAAAAGCCGGGAAGCACTGTAAACTCTTTCATCTCATTGTTGGTCACCTACTGTTGATTAACCTTCCGTGGGAGAACGGCTAAGTGTTCAAACTACTTGCCGTGAGGTCACGAAATCGAAACTCCTTGGAGTTTCCTGAGATTCTCACTGATGAAGATACCCAACTGGGACGAAACCGCTGTGCAGTGCTTCTCGGATTTTCAACATAGTTTGGCTCCAAGTATGGGATAAAATCTCAAATGAAAATAAAGTTTTGTCTGTTCCCTTTGTTCTCTTTGTTCTTGTTTGTTTTGACGAATTGGAATGAGACGCGTTTAACTAGGCCACCAATTAAGAAAACAAGTATGTCCACGGATACTTTCGCACAATTATTTCTAGATAACAAGAGAGTACAGTGATACCAATTCCACCACGACTTAGTGTCCTGTGACGGTCCGAAACAGGTGATATACTACACTTCGTGCTTGAAACAAGATGCACTGATAAAAACAGTTGCTTCCTCCTAGACTGTCTTGACTTTGAATCTGTACAAGCCTTGCGTTGCAAGCAACGGTGTGCTTCAGATTTAACATTGAAGCACCAGGAATACAGTATTTTAGCTGATCCCATACGCATGATCCGCCGTGGTTATTACTCATGAATACATACACATACATCAAAATAAATACAACATTGATCGCGCGGCTGAAATGATCAAAACAAGACCCTGTTTAAATGGCCCCGAGTACCTCACTATCTTTTGGTACCTCTGTGCACTACATACCTAGTAAGTATAAAACAAAAAATTGCCAGGCCGCAGTCTATTATCAATTAGAAGAGTGTGTTGATTTCAATAGTTTTTCCGACGTCTCTTTCGAAGAAGAAATATCCACAGCTGGTAAATTTAATCGAGGACGTGAAGGAATATACGCATCACAAGGTTGCTGAAACTCTTCGGCAGTACACGAACAGTCTGTTCAATTGAGGACTGTTTTGAACACCTGCTAAAGCAATTGACTGTGTTTCTGCATGAAGTTTACTGACTTTTCCTGCTTTTCCTCTGGGCTGAGACAACCCTCACCTATTTTCCAATGCGTTATCCAGGAAGCTTCAGCCAATTATAAATGGGCCAAAAGCACTGCAAAGCAACGACCAGTCCAAACTAAACAGGACAAGGTGACCCATTTGTGTAGGGCAAGCAGTTTGAAACTGATCGTCTAAAGATGACGTTTTTTTCTATAGAAATCTAGCCCGAAGTATGCTAAAAGGTCAGGGAGAAAGTACATGTTATCTCTGAAGGTTGCAGGGATTGGTTCAACAGCAAGCACGTGTCAGCCAAAGGAGCACACATTTTAAGTTCTTCGCTTGTATTTCGGCTGGTAGATAAACTTCAATTTGTAAATCGTAGGGGCCATTCGGCAAAATCTAAACTTCACTGAAGTCAATCTGATGAAAGCAAGATACCATTTTGGATTGTGCACAAACCATTGAACCGTGAGTCATATCAAACATGGAGATAACTCCATTCAACCCTCGTTCATAGACCAGTGTGCTGTTTATTTCTATATTTGATGCTATGCGTCTTCAGTTAAACTGAATGTGGGTTTTGGTTTCAAAACGAAAAAAGGCAGCAAAATGTTACCTACCCGAATTTTGTGACATCTCACGATACTAACGCCAGTGGGTTGCTTGGATCTCAGGTCTGGCTACAAAGGACTTTTCATCAGTTGTGGGACACAACAAGTGGCCTAGATGGATCTTTCACCTGACCACCTGTTTACCGGCATCGTGCTATTGCTGGCAAGACCAGACGCCCAGCAACCGGTTTACAAACACATTGTTAACTTTTGAAATACAAAAATCTCACATGTGTTGGCATTTGTGCACAGGTGACCCTATCCCGATGTTTGATGAATAAAAGGATTCATGCCTTCCGAAGGTGAAAACGGTCAGTGATGTAATCCACGTAGACAGTGTGAACTTGAACTTGAAAGCCTTCTTTTAGAAGAAGCTGGTGGGTATGGGCTATGACCAATAACTGCTGCCTCCCGGACTGTAACTGCAGAGGAAACTTAGCAAGAATTCGGACGTATCAGTAAAACCACTTGTATCGAAGCATCACCGTTTGCATCCACTCGTAAAGATAGTAAGCATTTCAGTATACTCTATTGTTTAAAGTTATGTGGATGGACAATCTTCTTGATAGCTAGGCATTCTCGACCAACCTACAGAATGTGCAAAACTCAATTAGACTGAAAACATTTGAGGTACACATAGAAATCGAACCTTTTGATTAGACAAACAAAATGCAAATTTTAATTTTCGGACAGTCTATCACAAAAACTCGTTGTCCTTTTGAAATCACGCGGGTGTTCGTAGTAAACAGGCAGTACAGTATGCCAGAATATTATGAGAAGATACAACTCTATGACTTCGAAATTGTAAATTAACATTTAAGGCATTATTCTGGCAGTATCGAAAAAAACCACCTGCATGTAGCAACCTACTTGTCCGTCTTTTCGGGACACTGTGTTTTTTGTGTGTGCGTCAGAGGTGCTCGCACCCGTTTTGGTGTTGACTAGAAAATCTGCACAAGAATGGAAAATGACACCACCGACCGACAAAAATGGTTCTTTTCGGTGACGATTTTAGAAGCTGGCTTGTTGAAGCATTTTTCGTCACCCTGACCGTTGTTATCAACAAAGCACCACCATTCAGCTCGAACAGGTATAAAAAACGTGTGCGCAAATGAGTGGCGGCTGCAGCACACCAACTAATTTTACACAGGTCGCTGGTAAAACTAGAAATTTTGGATGAAAGCTCATGCAGTTCAAACTCCAAGGCAGTTCCTTTATGCAAAATTTACATCTACTCTCCAGCTTACCCGATCCTTGATTACAACCTAACATGAAGCACAAAACACAAAGGTAATGTATAGAATTCTTCTGCAGAATAAATCAAATCGGAATTCGTGGTTTACGCAAACAGACCCTCTGCTGGTCTCAATAGAGACGTTAACGGCACCCCAAAGCTCAATAAAATATGTCCACGGTAAACAGACTTAGAATCCAGAATGCAGGCCTACTAATCTTTAAACAGTAGCCGGAAATTAGCAACACCAAGTCTCCTGGGATTTGCTAATTTCGCACTGCTGATGATTCTCAATGAGCTGCACAGTGATTTACGGATTCTCAGCATGGATGGCTGTGGTGACGCAGCCATCCAGCCTCTAAGGAGAAATGTGAATGTTTAAAAAACTGGAAACGGAGGTCTACGATGTCCTTCTATAGTGGTCTTGATGATCTGTACACATGTTTCTTCCTCATTGGAGGTAAGACCGTATAGGCGAAGACATTCTTCAAATCGCGCGGGAATCTCAAGTTCTGGCCTATGGCTGTAGGCAGTACTCTTTTGTTGTTTCCAACCATGGTGGTTTCAGATTGTGCATGTGGCAACTGAATCTATTTGGCTTTAAACCGAGATACTTATGCCATAGGATGTCTGTCTCGCGTGCCACCCTTGGTGGCCATCAGACAAAACCGAGCCAAAAGATATTGCTTCATTCACTAAACAGCTCTTTTTATTTTCCGCACATTTTTAATGACCGTAACCATTTTTAAGTCTACCAAATTACAAGTACCCTAAATTATGACTCGATATCCTTAAAATGGATTAAAAAACGATGTAATCCGTGTCAATTTCTAATATCAGAAATTGTTGGAAATTTTAAATTTGACAACGAGGTTGGCTTAAACTGGTTTCATGTTTATCAAATTCAACGTTACCCAAATTTGCAGTGGTAATCTTGAACCCCACCTTACCAGCGACAACCAGGGCAAGAAAACTGTTAACCCATTTTGAGCTCACATCATACTAATATGTTTGAAACACGGTCCTTCTTCGAATGCATCAGAAACTTTGCACGGAAAAATCTTGGAGGCTCATCGTAGCGTACTGTCAACAAACAATCTACTGTCGGATGGTTGAGGAACGCTTCTGAGAGTTGCATGTGTCCATGGAAATCCCACTTGAGGACCTAGACAACAGGAGTGAAATGAGCTCGAATTCTGACTCGGACAATGTTGGCTGACTGTGTTGGGCCATTGTTTAACCGCAAATGTTAATATATTTGTTGATATTTGCTACGAAGATAACTTCACCGGCGCTCGAATGGCGTCCATTATTCAGGATATCTGGCGGTGCACTAGAGTAAAGGATAAAATTCGACTGCCTTATCAAAAAGTAGGGTTGAAGGAAATAGCTTGTGAACAATTTAGGACGTGTATAGGTCTTTGTCACGCGGTCGGCCGTATGAGTGATAATCTGAAAAACTCGTTAACTGTTTCCTTGAGTGGGGCAAAAACTTGCAAAAGGGTTCTGCAACCGTTGTTGCGAGTTGGAACAGAATATCTCTTTAGCTGAATGATGGAAGCAACCGGTGGATTAGTTTGACTGGACGAATTGTGTCGATTGTCCGAATGGACATAATGCAAATACCCAAATCCTCCATCGGGTAAAAATAAACTCATTGAAAATAAGGCAATAATTACTGAACGATCGTATTCGTGATTTTTAATGGAAGCATACGTTCGGTTTAATGTTCGAAGCGCCATTAGAACTACCCTTCACATCAATTTTCGTCGCTTCCGTTGAACTTGGAGCATCCAAATCATTTGCGGCAGACATCGACACAACGTATGACCAATTTGGTCTGGCATAAACAGAATTTTCAAAGGTCTCTGCTGGTTGCACGGATAGGTTGAATCCCCCTTCGAGTCACCTATGTCAAAGGAGTTGCACTTGACGGCGCGGAGATCACACTGCCAAACGGTAATTTTCCAAGGTCACAGCTGGCTGTCAAATACTTTACCCTGGTTAGCAATCAATGATGGGTTGTGACCCTGAATAACACTTCAGCACATTTACTTGGGTATTATCACTCAAACTCTATCATTCGTGAAAATGGTGTTCGTATGTAAAACAAGGGTGCAAGGGTAGACAATGAATGCGATATAATCGAAATTAACGCAATCGTAAAATCAAGCAACCAATTTTCTGGTTGAGCTATCTGAATGGAGTGCCAAAACACAGTGGTTACCCCAAACTATTGGCGCTAATACAAGCGGAAACTGCTAAGATCTTTAAGTTACTGAACTTCCCATATAAAACAGGGTGCTCTATTTAAATACGAGCGTTAGGTATATGGAAAAACCTTCCCGAGATCATCCTCAATGTCCAGAGAACCAAATGTGAAACCTGGCCCACATAAAAAAATATGTAGGCGTAAAAATAATCCATCGCAATCTTCAGAGGACACGGACCTGAGCAGAAGCATGAAAACTGCAATCTGGCCAGCCTAGTTTGCCGTGTTTCTGATGGTATAACCTCGTAATAAGCACAACGTGATTCAGCCAAAATGAAATTTTAGTCAATTTCCCTATCAACATACACAATTTTTACCATATTTTCTACTTCTATCAGTAGTAACTCCGGACAGTGATGTTCCTACAAGGTGAAATCAGTCGCCCTGAGATACCTGATTATCTCACCTCTCATCATCAACATCGTCAACAGCATGAAATCAGTGTTCCACACTGGTGCTTCGCTGCCGAACAACCATGAATTATTTTAAGGCCTTATTTTGGAGAAAAGAATAAGATTGCATGGGAAATGTACTTAGTGTTAGCTTAGTACAATCATTCC